>JACXGJ010004998.1:0-11555 GCA_016801105.1 Esox niger
ACTCTCCCTCATGTCCCACTCTCCCTCATGTCCTACTCTCCCTCATGTCCCACTCTCCCTCATGTCCCACTCTCCCTCACACAGATGGATGTGACTGACACCCTGGGCCAGTATTCTGAATTCGTCACCTTACCATTAATCTCTGACCTAATGGTCTCTAGTACAAAATGTATTTTAAATGAGCCAGACAAACCAAGGTTAAATCCTTGTTTCAGACAGAATATGACCACCTGTGGTGATCTCATTTGAAATGTTTTTAGACCACTGTTTCTGAGTAATGTTTGTTAATGTTCTTTGACCAGCATTTCTCTTTGAGTAATGTTTGTTAGTGTTCTTTGACCAGCGTTTCTCTCTGAGTAATGTTTGTTAATGTTCTTTGACCAGCGTTTCTCTCTGAGTAATGTTTGTTAATGTTTTTTGACCAGCGTTTCTCTCTGAGTAATATTTGTTAGTGTTCTTTGACCAGCGTTTCTCTCTGAGTAATGTTTGTTAGTGTTCTTTGACCAGCGTTTCTCTCTGAGTAATGTTTGATAGTGTTCTTTGACCTGCGTTTCTCTTGGAGTAATGTTTCTTAATGTTTTTTGACCAGCGTTTCTCTCTGAGTAATGTTTGTTAATGTTTTTTGACCAGCGTTTCTCTCTTAGTAATGTTTGTTAATGCTATTTGACCAGCATTTCTCACTGAGTAATGTTTGTTAATGTCACTGAGTATTGTTGCAAGGGCAGACTGGCTGCTTGCATGGGAGTACACTATTCGGCATGAAATCAAATGTTGCAGGTTCAAATCTCAATTGGTGTCATTTATCCCAACAGCAAGGCACCTAACTGTTAGCTCTGCTCTAAATAGCTCAGGATAAGAGCACATGCTAAACAATTCAAATGTACACCCACAAAAGACTGAAGCATAAATAGATGAGTGCTCTGCTAGAAAGCTTATTTTATTGCTAATGAATAGCCACGCAGGAGACGGACTGAGGACAGGCTACGGTTCTTTATCGCTGAAACGCACAGTCACAACACCAACCCCTTACTAAACCAGCCACTATAATCCTGCTGCATATTGTCCTGCCAGCTACAGCAGCGAACAATAAAGTTTATTCAATACAGAATCTGAGACGTTCGCTTTTTAACACGAAGCTGAATCTATTCTGGGGTTCTGCTGCTGCAAGCTCCTATTACTGCATTAAACACACACACACACACACACACACACACGCACACACACACGTACACACAAATTAACGCATGCACATACATAGGTATAGAAATATGCAAGTGTGTGTGTGCAAAAGCCCACGAACGTACACACAGGCGCGCACGCACAACCCATAGTCCTCACCTGTAGAGAAGAAACCGTGGTGATCAGAATGGAGTCGCTGTTGCATGGAGGACCTTATTCACCGTGAGCAGCAGAAACTCCTCATCTGATACACAGCAATTAAAGAACAGAAACCCTGCAGGCGAGAGGAGAGGGAGGAGAGATGTGAGAAGGGTTGGGGGGAGGAAGGGGGAGAGCGAGAAAGATAAGCGAGGAGCATCTCTTTGTGCATTAAAAGGCATCGCTTCCCCTCCAACCATTCAGCGTCTCGTTGGCGTACATTGGTAGAGTTTGTCAGTAGCGGGGGCTACCTGTCTTCTATTGACGCCTTGATAATGGCTGTGCTGTTTGGCGTTGGGAATGTAAACCACGGAAGACCTCGTTGTTGTGGCTGTTGTTATCGTAGATGGAAGATGATGATGACGAGGAAGATATACACATCAAAGGCAGCGAGTTGTAAATCACTGCTGAATACTAATTTACAGTCTCCACCCTCACATGCTGCTCTGGGCCAGAATGCTAAAAATAATATACTATTAATGAATGATATCTTAAATACACTGCATGGTAAAACAAAATGTGCAGACCAGAAAGATGACCAGAAAGATGTTTCCTTTCTGGTATTAACGAATACTTGTTTCTAATTTGCTAAAAGCGAATTCAAACTAAATTAGACGTATCGTGAAAGCAGTTCTTAACAGTAAGAATGTAGCTTGATGGTTAGGTGATTAGATATTTGATAAATCCAGTTTTTTATGAGCACATGCTGATGACATCATGGGATGAGTGATACATTCCCCTGTCCACATGATGTCATCACTCAACTGGTGCCTGCTGTCATATCCTCCCACATGTTGATAGATTGACCAGCTGTTTTCAGCAATTAGTTTTGTTAAATTTGATTATTATTAGCAGATTTCATAACAACAAATCATTCACTGTATAATTAGCATATGGATGTGCCTAAACATGAATTGTTCTGATTCATTCTTAATTATTTCTGAGGTAATGACCAGAATGTGGCTCTATTGAAGTGTCTTCTAAATGACTTAAACATCAAATGTTAATATACAGTATGTAGTTGAAAGACACATAAAGTCTTTTAACACTCCCAATTACACATATTTGGTCCAGTAACTTTGGTATTTTCACACATTTAGTACTAACTGTCCTTGTTACACATACTTAAGTGTTCTGCCACTCTCTTAATAACACACATTTAGTCCAGTAACTGTCCTAATACACACACTTAGTCAGGTAACCCTCGCTATTGCACATATTTAGTCCTCTAACTATCCTAATTTCCTACTGCTTCAGTACAGCTTTTTCATGTACAACGTTGACTGTTGCAAATTAACAAAGTGTGACAGCTAGACTGTGAACTCTGATATGTGTAGGAAAAACGGTCAAAAACACTCCGGTCTCAACCGCCACCAATCTTTAAAACTTATTTCCGAGGGCAAACGCGACTCAAAGAGCCGCTGGCAACCAACTCCATTTAACACAGAAGAGACTAGAGGTATGCATGAGAGCCTACGTGAATATGACATGCCCTTGTCTGTCCCACTGTTGCTATAAACTATTAACACATAGAGTCGAGGGGGACAGGATGGGCTTAGACTGTTCAGTAAAGTAGCGACACATTGGGAAGCCCTCAGAGAGAGAGAACCAGCTGAAATGGATGTGATGTTATGTCCACAGAGGGCAGGTCAAGTTCAGGCTTGGGGGTAGTGAATTATTAAAGAGAACAGAGCAGTCTCAGAGCCCCAGAACAATATTTTCTCCTACACCTTCTTTCAAAGCTTAATCCGCGCAACTCAAGACCATGTTAATCGCCCGTTGTTTTTCCACAGTTCTGTGACGCCGTTAGAGCCGGCGTGTCGTGAGGGGGAGTCGAGCTGAAACAGCAACAGAGAAGGCAATCCAAGATGTCCACCCACTGTGCTAGAGCTCAAATTAAACCAGCCGTCAATCTGTCCTCATCACTGCAAGTCCCTGAAGACAAATGATCATCTACACTGATTCCACACACTGGTTCACATCATCAGAATGAACCCTCTGTGACACGTCCTGACATCATGTTGGGGCTGAAATTCAACAGGGGCCCATTGTCTCGTTAATTGATGTGTTGTCAATGCAATCAGCTGCAGTCTTTCCTACAGAGACAGGCCGATCCCTTTAATTTCCCCGTAATTTGCCAACTGAAACAGACCAAAACACAGTGAAGGTATCATTAAAGCGCAGGATGCACACAACAGAAACGTTCTCCTAAATATACAAGATTTTGAGAAATCCAATTAGGTTGGAGTCTTGTGTAGATAATGAAACGAAACATTGATGTCTTACTGACTGAGATGAGAGAGACCTAAATCCTGTTGCCATAGTAATTGTATGGCAGCCCATATAAAATTATCTGCGGGTTAACTCTCAGCCCATTAGTTCTGACACAAAGAGAGAAAGATGTGTGGGAAGAGAAGAGTTAGAAGGAAGTGTCCTCTTTCCTCCTCTTCCACCTCCTTCTCCTCCTTCTCACGTTCTCGGGTCTTTTGTCATTTTCCTATCTGTCTATTTCTCATTCTGCAGTTCACACTTGCTCCCAGATCTCACATCAGTTTGAAATAATTACCTTTTAACGAAAAGGGAAGAAAGAGACATGCAGAGAGAGAGAGAGAGAAAGAGAGAATGAGATGCCAAGGGAGGAAGAGAGGTGGTGTTTTTCCTTGACTCAGCTGTGGGTTTGATGACAAAGCGGAGAGGAGAGGAGAGTTGCTGTGAGCAGGCAGGAGACAGCTGGTCTAGACATGAGGTCATGAACCACAGAACCCAGAAGGAAAGGGGGGTAGACCCATGCCTTCAGGCCTAGATCCTTCTGGGGCAGGAGAAGGAGACCACAGCAATGTTGCCATGGAGCCCAAAACCCCAGGAATCTGCATGGTCTGTGGAAATTGAGGAGGAGCCAGTTCACAAGGGCCAGTTCAGTATACAGTTTAGAAACAAGATCCTAGAGACTAAGGGCAACGCAGTTGAATGGACCCTTGTTTTCCACACATCTACAGGGCAATATTGATTGGAGATGAACTTCGGAGGCATACAAGCTTCTTCACACACACACAAATACACACACACATAGGCACACACACGCACACACGCACACACACACAAAATCTATCACACACAACGTTTCTGAGCTTTTGTACTGCCTTGCTCCTGAAGACCTTTGGGATGATTGCATCATGGAAATCATATTCACACCCGGGCATCACAACTCAAATCACACACACACACACACACACACACACACACAGCTCCAGAATCATCCTGAGACACAGGCCTCTGTTCCAGAAATATGCAGCAGGCTGGCAGAGATGCAGAAGTGTATGCTGTCAGTTGGCCCTCCAATCCTCCATCTGTCCTTGTTTCCATTTCTCCCTTCCCTTTCGCCATCCATCCCCTGCCCTGTCACTTAGCATGCCTTCGTCCTCCACGGGCAGAGGACAAGAAACTACAGCCACATCAAAACAAGTCATCACCCCTTAGCCCCGTCTCTCCATCGCTCCCTCTCTCTGTCTGGCTCCAGCCCTGGCCCTCCTTGAGATGCCGTTTTTTTCTCTGCCTTACATTTCTCCCTCTGTGTTTTTTGTTTTTTCTCTTCCTCCTCCCTCTCTCCTCCATACATCACGGTGATAGAGTGGACTGAGAGTGACCATCTCTGGCTGTAATAGCCACCGTAAATCACACTCACACCCACTCACACGGAGGCACAAACACACGCACACACCCACACACACAGACACACAGAGACAGAAACACACACAGGCACACACACTCCCAGGCAGTGGGTAGCCG
The DNA here is from genome assembly GCA_016801105.1 of Esox niger. Classification (NCBI taxonomy): domain Eukaryota; kingdom Metazoa; phylum Chordata; class Actinopteri; order Esociformes; family Esocidae; genus Esox; species Esox niger. The sequence goes on from JACXGJ010004998.1 coordinate 5,164, forward strand.
TGCCGTGCTGCACCACACCATTCATCCACAGGGACCATCCATCACCCCCACTCCAGATACAGCTACAGCAGCCAAATATATCAAGATGTAAATTCCACCACTATTACCACCTCTGCTCTTCGCCTGTCGCATGAAGTTGGAGAGTGAGAGAGAGAAAGAGAAGAGGGGATCCAATGAAGGAGAATAGGACAGATGATCCTGAGGAGGAGAGCTGGGGATCCTGAGGAAGGGAGGAGGTGGGGTTCCTGAGGAGGGGGAGGAGGTGGGGTTCCTGAGGAGGGGGAGGAGGTGGGGTTCCGGAGGAGGGGGAGGAGGTGGGGTTCTCGAGAAAGGGCAGGGGGTTCCTGAAAAGGGGAGGATTATGGGTTCCTGTGGAGAGGGAAGAGATGGGGTTCCTGAGGACGGGGAGGAGAAGACATTCCTGAGGCGGGGCGGAGATGGGTTTCCTGAGGAGGGGGAGGAGATCGGGTTCCCGAGGAGGGGGAGGAGATGGGGTTCTTGAGAAAGGAGAGGAGGTAGGGTTTCTGAGGGGAAGGAGATGTAGTTCCTGAGGAGGTAGTGGAGATGTGATTGCTGAGGAGGGGGAGGAGATGGGCTTCTTGAGAAGGGGGAGGAGGTGGGGTTCCTGAGAAGGGGGAGGAGGTGGGGTTCCTGAGAAGGGGGAGGAGGTGGGGTTCCTGAGAAGGGGGAGGAGGTGGGGTTCCTGAGAAGGGGGAGGAGGTGGGGTTCCTGAGAAGGGGGAGGAGAAGTGGTTCCTGAGGAGGGGGAGGAGAGCAACCTGGACTATGCAGCTGTTAATCCGTCATTAATCCAGTGTTATTGTTGTAATTCTAAAATTCCACCAACACACACATACACACGTAGATAGCATTTACAGTGAGTATATTCAGCATTGTTTCTTCTTGGGACAAAAACTCAGGCAACTCAGGTTGAACGAACCAGGAGGTGAATCTATTAGCTGAAATGTACAACCATGATCTACTGTGGGTGAGTGTTCCTGAATCCAGCCAGGCTGACAGACATGGATCTACTGCAGGGGAGTGGTTCTTATTGAAGGCAGAACAGAGAAGGAAATATGACTAGTATTCTGTCCTTTGTCACCTGTTCTCCACTTTGCTTTCACCTATCCAGTGTTTTCAGATGTGTACAGGATAGATGACGTAAAGCTCTGTAGATGTTAAAGGACTATTTGGTCCAGATGTTAGATGTTTGGATCTGGTCACACCCTGTCCAATGAGTCAGACAGAACTAGAAGCAGGTCCAGGCCTTCCTGGAGGAACAGCAACACAAGTAAGTTTATGAAGAGTAATCAGACAATCACATAATTCTCTCCCCCAGAGCACCACCAAGTTGACCCACCGGAGGCCAGAAGGTTTTAGAGTGTGTTTTGAGGGCTCTGGACATAACTCAGCGAGGAACTGAACGGTTGAGCTGTAGAATGATTTACAACATGACTGGGACAATTCCATTATGTTAAAAGACAATGACAAGTACCTCAGCCACCCCCCAAACACATCCAAACACCTGCTGCTAGACCAGAGATGACCCTGAGGCAGAAGGAGGGAGGGAGGGACCGCTAGAGAATAACTGGCTAAATGACAGAGACAGACAGACATCCAATGAAACACCGAGACACCACAAAGAGCTGCTGATGATCCTGTATACTGATTTGTTTGGCAGAGGTTTCATGACAAACCCCAATCAAACTCTCTCTAGCATGGCCCAACATATGGACAAGAACAGCAGGTGATCCATCTCTGCTTCATCTCATTAAAGTTTCTAAGATTGAATTCAACAACATAGAGTGGGTATAACTGTGTTGTAATTCTTTAAATATCTTTGAACAGTGTGACTTTGTAGAACAATGTGAAACAGTGTGGAACTGTGTGGAACTGTGTAGAACTGTGTGGAACTGTGTGGAACTATGTAGAACTGTGTAGAACTGTGTGGAATGCTTCCAGCGCTGCTAAATCAATTTTTTGTTTTTTCTTGCCAGAGCTGATTAAGCTGTTAGGAGCAGGCTGACTTTGGGAATGTAATGTGGTATAATATCATAATACTGAAGATCACCCCATGACAACCCCAGTGACAGCCCCAGTGACAGCCCCAGAGACCAGCCCTATGACCACCCCAATGACAACCCCATTGACCACCCGAAAGACCACCCCATGACCACCCCAGTGACAGCCCCAGTGACAGCCCCAGAGACCAGCCCTATAACCACCCCAATGACAGCACCATTGACCACCCCAGTGACCACCCCAGTGACCACCCCACTGACAGCCCCAGCTACTGCTCAAGTGACAGCCCCAGTGACCGCCCCAATGACCACCCCTATGAGCACCCCAATGACAGTCCCAGTGACCACCTCAGTGACCAAATCAATGACAGCCCCAGTGACCAACCCTGTGAACTCCCCTGTGACAGCCCCAGTGATCGCCCCAGAGACCATCTTTATGACTTCCCCAATGACAGCCCCAGAGACCACCTCAGTGAGGAGAGGTGAGGAGGGCAAGGAGTAAGGCTGGTACTCTGCTGTGGTTAACACTGCAAACCCATTTATCACTGCCAGTACCATGGAGGTGGAAATAATAGCCAGTTATAAGACAGCTAGTCTAGGAAACGCAACGCAGCTAGGAACTAGGAGTGACAAGGTATCTAGGAGCTAGGAGATATAGGTTCCCTACGAGCTCGAAGACACAAGGTAGATAGGAGATATAATGGACCTAAGAGAGGTAACAACATAATACTGTAATTGTCCAATAGAAGCAGGAATATATAATACTTTACACCCATAATTTTGCTGAATCTGTCTTTCCTTATCTCCAGAGGGTTAATCGAGGTGAATCCCTGCTCTCTAATTGGAGAAAAGTCGTAATCATTCTTCAGCCATGTGATCATACCTGGCTTTAGCCCAAGGCATACCATAGGAGTCACCACATCAGGAGGCCTCAACCCCCTGGCTCCCAGACTCCATCACCCCTCTTTAGTCAGCAGCTTGAGGAGGAATCGGAGTTCTTGGAGAATACTTCAGTTGACCGTTAGTATGTTAGGCTGCCAGAAACATATAGACGGCAAGAGAGCGCAATACTTTTAAAGGGAGTGGGTGAGAAATGGCGTGAATAAAAGCTTTTCCTCTATGAAAAAGGCTGCCCTGAATGCCCTCAGTGTGAAGTGCTACAGGGAGCCTGACAGAGGGAACTCCTGGGATACACTATCACCATCTCCGAGCAAATTTCCCCTCAGCTCGCCAGGCATATGCTACTTGGTTGAATAAAGCTTTTCCTCAATAAAAGAAGAAATGCCAGATCTTTCCTCTGGTCTGTCAACAGAAGATCCTCACTACATTATTACCGAAAGGCTGGGGGACAGATGGGAGGAATTTGGATGGGGAAGGTGAATGGAGGTGCCAGGAGGTGAGTGCATAGTTCTCGGTCAGCGATACATCCAGGCTGATAGAGGCCAAACACAAGCACATCTAGCACAGGCAAAGGCATTTAACTCAGAAACAAAAACAGATGAGTTCATGCCAGGCCTGCTGAAAGACATAACACAATAACGCAATACATGCACTTATGAACACAGTCCTACACACATAAACACACACACACACACACACAGGTGAAGCTTGTTTTTTGAACTGACTGCATTAGATATAATCAGCAGGGTGTATCTTATGGTTTGAAATTCCACAAGAGAAACAGTTACAATTTTGCACGACGGTTGAAATGTCATGTTTAGAATCAATGGAGTGAGCGAAAGGGAAATACAAACTGAGATTCAATAGCATATTACGCATGTCCCGTTCCCCCATTCAATATGATATGTGTAGTACAGTTCCGTTCTTGGTTGTATAGCACTACAGCTATTCAGCAAACCCTTTGTTTCCGGATTGGACTCCAGTGCTTATTGATCTCTGCGGTGTCACCTGATTGGCTGTGTATAAATAGAACAAAGGCTTCATTTTCTACTGAACATAAACTGCCTCAGAGCTCCTCTCCCTCCCTGCCCCCACCCCCCCCCCCGTTCGACTCCATCTCCTCCACTCATTTCCTTAACACCGCCATCCCCCTCTCCTCTCGCTGTCCTCTCCCACTCCCCTCCCTTACACCATCACTCCCTCCTCTCCCCCTTCTACTCACGCATTCTCCACTCTCTGTGACACTCTCCTCATCTATCTTGTGAAAACCATATTGTGGTTGGTTGTAACATGGTGTTAACATGTAGGATAAGGTGTACGGGGCCTACCTGCAGGACCGAGGCAGGCGCAGCTGAGCCTGTTATATTTGAAATATTCAGAACTACAGAGTAAATCTGTTCCCGTACCATTACAGAAGAGAGATAAGGTCTCCTCAGTCCTGTTGCAGTCACCTCAGTCTCCAGGTTGGACAGTCATAAATCATAGCCTACTGGAAAAATGTCAAGAAATGCAGGCACGCATGTATAGTCAAATGCGTTTAACTGAATACTTCATCTTAAACTGTAAGTAAATGCAGAACACTGATAAAGCAACAGAGACGTCATCATACAGAAACAGCTGAATGACATTTGCAGTCTAATGGAACAAATACATTTGATGGCATTCTCTCCTCCCCCTACAACCCCAGCCCCTTATGGGGGTGAATTCCCAAGGGGAGATCTCTAAGAGTCCCTCCAATAAAAGGGATTCGAGATTTTGCCCAGCACGCCCAACTGTTTCCAATGAAATCACAGCCTCCTTGCAGAAGTCATTAAATGTTAAACTATTCCATTTCCAGCAGGGTATCAGTGTGCAGCTCCTCTGCATGCATTACACTGGATGGAAAACATCTACCATCAACAGACTGGTGTGCATGTGTGTGTGTGTGTGTGTGTGTGTGTGTGTGTGTGTGAGAATGTCTCCCTCTGCTATTGCCCTAGAGGCTCTCTGATGCGTTTTGCAGATTTCACACACACGTCGCACAAACACACACACACACACACAGTGAGACATGGACGGCCGCACACAAACCTTCCCCGTGCCGTGGTGCTGATGGGGAGGGAAAGAGGATTATGTTACACTTACACTTCACAGGAGACTGATGCAACATTAATGAGACACACTACTCACGAGACAGAACACACAAACACACACACACACACACACACACACACACACACACACTAGTCCCGAGAGAGAGAGAAAATAATCACATGCACACACATACACAACAATCAATTGAAAAGTCACATGCACTCATATTGGAATCCTCACAAACCAAGAGGCATGTGACACAGTGACATGCTTGGACAACATTATTTGATATTTCAGAAGAATTTGCCGGAGAGTTAATTTAGCATACCTGGAGCTGGAATGACAAAGAGATGGTGGAGGGGGGAGAGAGAGAGAGAGAGAGAAAGAGAGGGAGAGATGGAGCGAGACAAGAAAGATGAAAGACAGACAGAAAGACAGATAGTATCATGTCCCCCTCTAGCCTTCAGCCTTACTCTAGTGTTTTTTTTAAAGGTGGGCTGGTAAAAGGTGAAGATAAATCGAATTATAAATTGAACCGTCACACACAGCACACGCCAGTCTCCAACCGTTGCTAAGCAACATTAATTCAGAGATTGCAAGAAAGGTGTGTGAGTTGTGACAGGTACATGTGTAAAATCACCTGCCTTTGCCTGCTGAATCTTCCTTGATGGGAGTCCGTGTGTCTCCTGCGTGACGCTGACACAAACGGTTGATGTTTGGCTTTTAGACATATATTGTAAATGCTAGAAGATGGTGGGAGATGTACTGTTATTGATAATTTCCCTTTGTTAATATTTTAAAGCGCTGTAGCTTTAACTCCTCCATCATGCCTGGGTTTGAGGGTTACCTAGCTAACAGAACACAGAGGGATTCTATTAATGGAAGCCTCTGGTATAGGTCACACATCCCTAACAAGAATACATTTTGAATTGGTGTATCAACTTGGGATTTTATTGTTTTCTGTCATTAAAGATGACCTTCTATTGACCTTAAATAAAACCTGCATATGCGGATGACACAACATTATGGACGTGAGCAAAAACATTAAAAAACATAACTCTCACTGTCCCCTTTCCACACGCCTGACAGCGCCTTTCCTTCCTGTTCACTGTCTAACTGAATCACTGAGAATTTACAGGATGGGCTGCAAGCGTCTTCCTCTAACCTCAGGAAAGTCTTAGCAACCATCTTCTCACTATCCCCCTTTCCATCCTCCCCATCTGCAGATGACTTTGTCAGTGAGTTTGAAAATAAATGTGTTTTTTGAGTTTATTGATTCCACTGGTCCCTCAAACACACAACACATACATCAATCACACATATCCATTAACCCGATAACCTGCTCAGCACAGTGATAGAACCTCTGTCCGAGTTAAACCAGCTTCCTCTTGAAGTCTAT
>JACXGJ010004998.1:11655-42060 GCA_016801105.1 Esox niger
ATCCCAGGGTAATAATCTATCCCAGGGTAATGGATCTTTCTCAGGGTAATAATCTATCCCAGGGTAATAATCTATCCCAGGGTAATAATCTATCCCAGGGTAATGGATCTTTCTCAGGGTAATAATCTTTCTCAGGGTAATAATCTATCCCAGGGTAATAGTCTATCCCAGGGTAATAATCTATCCCAGGATAATAATCTATCCCAGGGTAATAATCTATCCCAGGGTAATGGATCTATCCCAGGGTAATAATCTATCCCAGGGTAATAATCTATCCCAGGGTAATGGATCTTTCTCAGTGTAATAATCTATCCCAGGGTAATAATCTATCCCAGGGTAATGGATCTTTCTCAGGGTAATAATCTATCCTAGGGTAATAATCTATCCCATGGTAATAATCTATCCCAGGGTAATGGATCTATCCCAGGGTAATAATCTATCCCAGGGTAATAATCTATCCCAGGGTAATGGATCTTTCTCAGTGTAATAATCTTTCTCAGGGTAATAATCTATCCCATGGTAATAATCTATCCCAGGGTAATAATCTATCCCAGGGTAATAGTCTATCCCAGGTGCTAGTGTCCGTCAGTGTTGTCTGGCCTCATTCATCCTGGACACTTATCAGGTATTCTCTTCCTAATTTGTATACTGTTGGATGTTATGAGGATCTTGGCCTTAGGAACATCTGATGACCTGACCTGAGTATTTCTATCTCTGTCTCATGTCCACATGCTCAAATTGCAAATTGCTGAAGACTCCTGCTGTCGCTGGTCACTAGCCATTAGCCAGCGCCGCCAGGGGCGGCATTGTCAGCAGAGATTTCATGGTCTTACTGCATTCAAGTGAATCTCTAAATAATTTTGTAATTGTTACCTTTAACAGATGTAGCGTTGTGAACAGGATCCAGATGGTGGATCGCTACAGATGGAAATGTGTTCTCAACCACGCACGGGTTGAACAAACCCCAACATGTTGACTCACCTGGACTGGCTTCCCACTGGGCCACATCATGTGAGTTACGGTGTGTGCATGTTCCCAGATCTGTGGGCGTACCCATAAGAAAAGTACTATTAAACAGGTGGTTTGAATCCTGAATTGCCTCTAAGGTATGTTATATGAACCAGGCATGTTTTATTATATAGAATCATGTATATATCATATATTATTCTATTATATAATGTGGTATCACTATTTTTATACATATATTATTGGCAATGAAAAAAAGTGGGAATGTCTCCTTGAATAATATATGATGAGAGGGGAAGATACAGAGGGAGAGGTACTGAGAAAGTGAGACAAAGAGTGGTTTTTTTTGTTGAAAAGTCCAATACCACCTCTAGCCTAAAACAAAGGTTTATACAGATATAATTTCAGCAAAAACAAAATGCAATGTGAATATTGGGTCACAACTGAGACACCCAGATTCAATTTGGATCCTGAGGCAATACCAGTTGAAAACCACTGTTCTCCAGTAGACTACAAACTCCTATAGGAATTATTACACGACTCAGGGAAGCTAGCGAGTGTATTTTACAGTATACTATAATTGGTTCTATAGTAAACTGAAGTCTTTCTTTATGTGGGTATGTGTGCTTGAATTCTTGAATACAATTACAGTCAATAGGATAATGGCGCCTCAGCACAGAAAGACTAACAAAGAGAAAGTATCTATCTAGGCTAAAACACAGAGAGCTAAGATGACCTATTTTATTCCATTAACAGTTTTAGGTCAAATCTCTTTTACTCTCGTATCCCTTCTGGTCATATATTTCCTCCACTGTAATGTCATAAAGATGTTTGAGGGTTGAAACAGGGAACAAAAACCTGATTCCTGATGGTAAAATAAGAAATGAAAAATAAAGTATTGGAAGGTCAAACGATTGTCCTCTGTAGTCCAACATCCTCAAATTGTGCCGTTCCTGAATGCTGGTTGAAGAGGCAATCACAGATTCTCTAAGCTGTCAAAAACCATTACTGTCATACACACACATTTATTGAAAACAGACAGCCACGCTGATTCCTGCCATTCTGATTCCTTCTGTCCAGACATCCTATGACCCCACTAAGTCTCACAGGAGGTCGGGATGAGAAAATATGTTACCAGTAACAAGCAACGTGCTCTTAACAAGTGAGCCACAAAGGACATAGATTTGTACAAAATCTGCTAGACTATGTAAATCTGTTATCGTCAATTATTATCAATAGATTATTTGCAAAAAAGTCCAGAAGATAAAATCAGGTCCAGACCACTAGAATTCCCCTAATGAGTCCCTGGCAGAACTAAATCCAACTCAAAGTGCCGATAGACATGTTAACCTCACCCATGTCAAACTTGTTGCTTTTGGATTGGTTCATGGAATAGAGCTTTGCACTCACTCAGAAACAATAACAGGCAATGGTTCTGTGCTGTGTTGTTGTGGTCAGATAAAAGCCTGGATTGAATCAGTTCATACGCACTGCAGCTTTTCAATTTTGTAAGGGGAAATCTTTTGAATTTGAAAGTCAAGAGATGATTACAGTGGCCGGAGACCACCCTGTGTAGAATACAACACCATGGTGATAATGATGATCCCCTTGATGTTGAAGTGAGGACAAGACGCTAATGTAAATGCTAATGAAAATGCCATGTAAATAACCCCTCACAAAATCATTTTGACTTGTAACACTTTGATGTGCCGTTACCAATAATATTATGCCCCCAGAAGGTCCAGTGATAGGAAATTTGCCTGCTATTCCCTCAGAGCTCTCCATCCAGCTAAGAACACACCCTGCTCCCCTCCAAGCAGATTTGTCTTACATTCTAATTGCCTATATATCTTTCAAGTGTTAGGCCAACATAGAACTACCCGACTGCCCAAGGAGATTAAACCAGTAGACTAGACTCAACCTTCTCCAGGCCAGGAGGGCCAATTTGGACATCGCAGTCAGAAGCAAACCTGTACGAACAAGGATTTTGATTGTGACCTTGGCAGTGCATTGTCGAGTGAATCAATTCTTTAGCCCTGGGAAGACATTACATTTTAAACCTCTTGGCAACCTCTTGGCAAATTTCCAACAATTCAATACTCTGGTGATGAGTCAAAACGTTTTGACCACTCACAGGTGAAGCGAATAATGTTTCTAATCTCCTAACAAGGGCACATGTCAAGGTCTGGGTAGATTAGATGGTAAGCGAACAATCAGTTCTCGTAGTTAACATGTTGGATGCAGGAGAAATGGGCAGGAGTAAAGACCTGAGTGACTTTGACAAGAGCTAAATTGTTATGGCCAGACAACTGGGCCAGAGCATCTTGTGGGGTGCTGTGGCACTTTTTTGGCTGCAAACCGAGGACCAAAAGCATATTAGGTAGGTGGTCATAATTTTTTGGCTCATCTGTGTACATTTTGCCATTTGGCAAATATATTTTTGTGTTGTTGCAGCTAGAGCTAATATCTTGCTACACATGTATTCTACACATTTCGCCATTAGGCAGGTAGAACATTTAGTAGATTCACATGGAAATTTGGGTAAAACAACTATATCTTGCCCGAGGTTAAGAACATATTATAAATGACCAATTAATTTTTCATTGTATTGTATTATAGTCTCTGAACTAACTCTATAGATTCCTTGTCCAAAGGACCCAATGCACTGCATCCACTGCCCTTGACACCAGTTCAGGGACCACTGGATTAGATCATCTTCATTTGGATTAGACCATCTTCATTTGGATTAGACCATCTTCATTTGGATTAGACCATCTTCATTTATGTATTGAAGATCAACAGATTTGCTGGAGTAGCCCTACAACCATTCTAACTATACCTCACCTAGGCAATAAGATATTTTCTGTTTGCCAATACTGACATTAGCCAAGTCTATTTTGATGACAAAAACATGCACCACCTTAATGAAGGATCACTCCGTTCACTTGATCGCCCCATTCAAATGGCCAAGCACCTTCAAAAACACACTGTTTTCCAAATGTCATCTCGCCCTGTCTCAAACGTATCAGCCCCATTTACAGTTCCAGCCAAAAGATGGGTCAGGCACCAGCCGTTTGCTGGGGAGGCAATGCTCTGTTTCAATAGGCTAGAATTTGGTCTGTCTTAACCAATGATTGACTTGCAAGGTGGGCCAATTCAGATGAAGGCTCATATGGCTTGACTATCTCTTCAAGCAATGTCGGCAATGCTTTTCAGCTATGTAGTGAATGGCACAGAAATCTGCTGGACAAATTGTGATATTAAATTGTTTTAAATATTGCAGAAAATGACGGCGCATAGATTATCATTTTCTGTTGCTGGCTTTGCACACACACACACACACACACACACACGTACACACGCTGCCCCTGTAGCAGTCCTCCTCTATATAGCATATAACATATGCCATGGGCCTTCTCACAACCTATATATCTTTGTGCTTCCTCCCAGCCAGCCCCTGTCTACCCAAGGACACAGGGAAGAGGGACGGGCAAAAGAGGTAGGAAACAGAGAGAGATTGGAGAAAGACAGAGGGATAGGGAATGAGCAAGAGAGAGGAGCGAGAGAGAGGATGGAGAGACAGGATGGCGAGAGAGAAGGGAGGGGGATGGAGAGGAGCCAGCGAATGGGGGATGGGTTGCAGAGGCAGGAGGAATCTGAGGAGGAGAGCATATCCGTCTGGCTGAAGGTTGCCAGTTTGGGTTTCTCAGGGTCCAGCATAACACACTACAAACTCAGCTCTCATCCTCCTCCCTCAGCAACTCTGTCAATTAACCCTTGGCCTCTCACCATACAGACACACTGCCGAACATCCATCTTTTTCAGCTCAGTCTAAGTGCAGTATAGAGAATGATGCAGAGGTTATTCCAGCAGTAAAGCTGTGTAAGAGCAGTGTCTGTCTCTGTCAGGCTGGCAGAGAGGCAAGTTCCACATTAACCGCAACCATCACTCTTGGCAGACTGGCCTATAACAATAATACAGCCTCTATGCAGCCTCTATACCATATATACACAGCTTCTGTACACCCTCTATGCAGCCTCTATACCATATCTACACAGCTTCTATACAGCCTCTATGCAGGCTCTATACTGCCACTATACCATATCTACACAGCTTCTATACAGTCTCTATGCAGCCTCCATACTGCCATTATACCATATCTACACAGCTTCTATACAGCCTCAATGCAGCCTCTATACCATATCTACACAGCTTCTATACAGCCTCTATGCAGGCTCTATAATGCCACTATACCATATCTAAACAGCTTCTATACAGCCTCTATGCAGGCTCTATACCATATCTACACAGCTTCTATACAGTCTCTATGCAGCCTCTATACCATATCTACACAGCTTCTATACAGCCTGTATGCAGGCTCTATACTGCCACTATAACATATCTACACAGCTTCTATACAGCCTCTATGCAGGCTTTATATTGCCACTATACCATCTCTATACAGCTTATATATTTACGATTGATATGCAAACACATGTACAGAGTTAAATACTGAAAATAATTCCCACATAAAAACAAAGGGAAAAACATATAGTAAGCATTTATACCAAACACATATTTGGGCATAAATACGCAATACAAATTATCTATCCCATTATGCTAATATGTCATCACTTTGTAAACACCACTGAATGTTCTGTCACTAACATTGATCTTCACAGATCTACAGGATGTTAGTGTCTAAACTTACTGATATAATATCTACAGGATGTTAGTGTCTGAACTTACTGATATAATATCTACAGGATGTTAGTGTCTAAACTTACTGATATAATATCTACAGGATGTTAGTGTCTAAACTTACTGATATAATATCTACAGGATGTTAGTGTCTAAACTTACTGATATAATATCTACAGGATGTTAGTGTCTGAACTTACTGATATAATATCTACAGGATGTTAGTGTCTAAACTTACTGATATAATATCTACAGTATGTTAGTGCCTATACGTATATAATATCTACAGGATGCTAATGTCTAAACTTACTGATATAATATATACACGATGTGTCTAAACTCACTGATATAATATCCAGAGGACAAAAGTGTTTAATCCCACTGATATGATATTTACAGGATATTAATGTCTAAACCTACTGATGTAATATCTACAGTAATATCTACAGTAACGTCAGATCTCTATAAGTCTCTGCCTAGGTCACATCAGATCTCTATTAGTTTCTGCTTTGGTAACATCAGATCTTTATTAGATTTCTTCTTGGTAATGTCAGATCTCTGTTAGTCAGATATTTATTAACTTCTTTCTAGGAAACATCAGATCTCCATTACTTTCTGCCTTGCTAACAGCAGATCTCTATTAGTTTCTGCCTATGTCACATCTGATCTCTATTAGCCGGATCTCTATAAGTTTCTGCCTACGCAATTTCAGATCTCTATTGGCATTGCCTAGGTAACAGCAAATCTCTTTTACCTTCTGCCTAGGAAATGTCAGATCTCTATTAGTTTTGCCTAAATAACCTCAGATGTCTATTAATTTCTCACTTGATAACATCAGATCTCTATGAGTTTCTGCCTAGATAACATCAGATCTCTATTAGTTTCTGCCTAGACAATGTCAAATCTCTATTAGTTTCTGCCTATGTCACGTCAGATATCTATTGATTTCTGACTTGATAACATCAGATCTCTATTAGTCAGATCTCTATTAGTTTCTTCCTATGTAACAACAGATCTCTATTAGGTTCTGCCTATGTAACATCAGATCTCTATTAGTTCTTGCCTATGTAACAACAGATCTCTATTAGGTTCTGCCTATGTAACATCAGATCTCTATTAGTTTCTGCCTAGATAACGTCAGATCTCTATTCGTTTCTGCCTATGTAACAGCAGATCTCTATTAGTCAGATTTTTATTCGTTTCGGCCTGGGTAACAGCAGATCTCTATTAGTCAGATGTTTATTAGTTTCTGCCTGGCTAACAGCAGATCTGTATTAGTCAGATCTCTATTAGTTTCTGCCTATGTAACAGCAGATCACTATTCGTTTTTGCCTATGTAACAGCAGATGTCTATTAGTTTCTGCCTAGATAACGTCAGATCTCTAATAGGTTCTGCATATATAACAGCAGATCTCTATTAGTTTCTGCATATGTGACAGCAGATCTCTACTAGTTTCTGCTTAGCTAACCTCCGATCTGTATTTGTTACTCTTCGTGGGGACCTGGGGTCTCACCATTCATAGCCAAAATGGTTTTGTAAGATCGGAGTTCAGCATCTATGAAAATGTGTGGTTGAAAAATAATTCCAGAGTTTCTCAGTTGCAACTAAGTCGGATGTGCATTTCCAAAGCATTTTCCCAGTAGAAAGGTGGTATTAGATTTTCCGTCATTGCACGAATGCTGCATTTTTATGTCCGACAAAATAAGACAAAAACATTTGGCACTTATCTCACTACCAAATGCTAGTTACCACTGCATATAGGGCACTTATTTCTTCCTCTTTCTAACAACTTGCTGCCTTGAAGATAGGAATATTCAAAACATCTGGGATTGACTCTTATACTGAATCTCATGGAACAACCCAGAATATCATATTTCTATTTCTAGCATGTCATCAAAGGGAGAAGAGAAACATCACCATAGCTTATCTGACTGGTGAAATACATGTGTATGTAGAGGAGAAACACGTCCAAGGTTAATCTGACTGGTCAAATACATGTGTATGTAGAGGAGAATCATCCCCATCCATACAGACAGTACCTGCCCTAGACAAAAGAAGAAGAAAATGACCCACCAAAGCGCTAACATCTGTTTTTTGCCAAAGTATTCTCTCTACATCTAGATTGTGTTTTTACCACATTTTATCTCCAATATGGTGATATCCAAATTGAAATTAGCACCCTCCTTCATTGAAGAATCCCTGTGGACTTGGGACAGTCGATGTTGAGATATTTGTCTTCTGATGCAAATCTGATTCCGTTCTGTTCTAATCACGCTGCTCGCTTAGCCTGGCAGTCAAACAGTAAATCAACTAATACATCGAATTCATTTATAAAGCCCTTTTTACATCAACAATTGTAAAAGTGCTTTTGCAAAAGTTGAGGCCGGAACTCTCCAGAATCCTACCTTGATTAAGTATTAAAGCAACTATGCCTCCAGAAAGAGTCACTACAGTGAGATGAGATAATGTAACCCATTTCAAATACAAACCCCCTGACCCCGGTTGGTGCCAAACAATTGCTCTCAGTGGGACCCCTGAGCTAATCCAAAAGCCAGATTTAAATCCTGGTCTCTCAGTGATGTAGAAAACTGCATACATTTGGGTTCAAACTGCAATGGAAGTGCTAGACAACAGCCCCAGAAAATAACTAATCTACTCTGGTTACGGAATGAAAAACAACTTGAAAGTAAAGAATGTGACGATTCAGGACAGGCATACTGTGTGAATGGAAGATTAAAAAAGGATAATGTTGAAATAAAAGACAGATTAGGAGCTGAATGCATACCATTCCACACACACACAGGGATAAAATCCCATTGATAGTCTGATACAGCTAAGCAGGAAGGAACTGATCCACACTGCCTTAAAAGCCTCAGAAAGGAGATTCTCTCTTCTCTCAATCCCTGTCTCTCAATTTCTCATCCCTCCTTCCTCGCTGCTTTTATCTCGCTCTTCAACTTTCTCCCTCAGAGGAAGGCAGGCAGGCAAAGAGGCTGGCAGAGAGGCAGCTAATTGTATTTCCGGCATGTTCCTCCATGGGCTTCAATCCAAATTAGATGTGCCTAGTCTGATCTTCTGCCAAACCTCCGCCTGACTGGGTGAGTTCAGTTTTACTTGAGTGACGGAGGCTCAGAATGGGGCACGTAGACACACTGACTCGCTTACACAGGCCATCGTGGAGACTGATCACACATGAGAGGAGACTGTCCTGCCACAGTGGGACAGCCATACAGGGGGAAAGCAGCAGCCAGATCCAGAGGGGATGAAACAGTGTGACAGACAAGCTTTCTAATCCACCCAATGACCAGTGTCTGTCCACATGTGTGGAGAAGAGACACGGCTAACACCATCATCCATAACACCGTCATCCCTAACATCATCATCCATAATGTACTCATCATTATGGGTACTCATCCCTACCTGCAGTAAGACAAAAACATGTAGCCAACACACTCCTAAAAACAGGCTGACACTCAGCAGGTGTACTCTGTACTGTAAACACCCAAAACTGTTTTGCAGGACCCCACTGGGAGTGTTTATAAAATACAACACAAGAGGGGAACAGTGAGGGGGAGAATGGGCAAAGAGGGGGAGATAGGTAGAGAGACAGGTGGAAAGAGAGGCAGATAAAAGTTAAGAGGGAGGAAGAGATAGGTAGAGAGAAGGACAGATAGATGGAGAGTGAGGGATTGGTAGAGAGAGAGGTAGACAGAGTAGGTCTAATTCCATTGGCTGGGGATCGATGGCAAACACAGCTGGTATTTCTTTTAACCATTTGTCCTAAACCAGGTCTCTAACGTATACATGAACATGAACTGAACCTATTTAAAGGGGCAGAATAAGGCTAAAATATAACCTATTTAAAGGGGCAGAATAAGGCAAAAATATAGCCTATTTTAAAGGTGCGGGCTACAATGTAACCATCATCAGTAAATGCCACAGTAATCAGTTCTAGTGGCGTGTGTGTGTGTTGTGTGTGTGTGTTGTGTTTGTGTGTGTGTGTGTGTGTGTTTGTGTGCGTTCATGCGTGTGTGTGAGGAGCAGTGTGTGGTCAGTAGAGAAATAGTAGTGCTTGTGTATACAGTATGAATAGCAGTATAATACTCTTAGCTATGTGCTGTTGTACCATACACACACAGACATAATAGGCATGACACAGTCAGTCTCTTCATTAACTATAGACAGATATGAATGTAAAGAGGTGATAGAACATATCTACTTCAAAAATCTTCCCATTTCTTTCTCTTCTCATCTCTCTCCCTATAGCTCTCCTTGCTTCGTGAGGCCTGGATTATGGGTTGAGGTTGTTGCTTACAGACATTACTTCCCTTCTCTGAACTCATTTATCATGTTTTCCAAAACAAACCCAATGTCCCGCTGGAAATGTGGAAGTTGCTGTTATGGTATTAACTTTGTCCCTATGTCTCCTCTCACTATTCTTTCCCTCCATCCCTCTCTCACATTCTTTCTTCTCCTTCTTATGTTGCCCTGATATTATTATTAAAGGGCTTTGTTGGAGAGTGAAACATTTGTTCTCATCACAAGGGCAAAAAGAAATATAAGGCTGGTGGAATAATAGACAAAAGTGGAACAATGTATCATTACAAATGTTAAATTATTATCCAGGTAATAGTTAAAGAAAGTATATATCCCTCCCTCTCCTCTTTTCTCACTTTTCCGTCCCACACTCCTCTTTTTTCTCTTCCATTCCTCTCCTTATTCTCAACCCAATCTCTTTAGATAATAGAGGTATGATTTCTGAATCAAATAATGTAACATCACTCACCAGCTTGCTACAAGTTTTGTCACTGAAATGATAAGACCTTTTCATCACCAACCCATCTTTTTACAGGGTCTACATATAATCAAAATGGTATTCCTATAATAAATACAATTAACAGACATATGTGTAGCCTTTAACAATTCCATTTATAAAAGGGAATTGGAATTTAACACTTCAAACCTCTATCTCACAACAGAGATACATCTGTTTTCCTACTCAACATCAAAAACCTATCCAACTTCAAAGTCCTGATTTGCCATCACTGACTCGGTATCTGTCTTTTTGTGAGAAGCCATACCTAAAAGTAAAAGAAGGTACCTTCGGTTCTGTAGATATTGACTTGCATACATAGGCCTACTGGGTGTAAGCAATACAGAATAGGTCTTTCCCTCTAAATGCTCTTAAGTTGAGTCAATTTGGCAAACGAGGCTGTAACTCATGCGAAAGCTATATTCACTTATATTCACACTACTCACAGCACTGACTGTTACCAGTCTAACCGCACCAACATTCCAGGTCCACCCGGTCTCTGCCCTCCTCCCACCCGCTCTCCTTGGTGCTGAACCCGTTGCCCAGGTGACGCGCTATCAAGGCCATCCGCCAGGCAGCGAGCTGTGGTGTTAGTTTGACTCACCGTCTCCTCAGCAGAGGAAAGCATTAGGCTCCGGATCCACTTAATTAACCAATGTGCTTTTTCTTTACGCTAAGGAAAGCTTTCTGAAGAACTAGGCAACCCAACAGTGGGGTTGAGCAATTATGGACTTCAACTTGCTTGGTTCCTATGCCACTATTCAGAACTGTATTGTAGGCTAAAAGTCTAGCAGCCTACAAAAGGTACAGTTATTAAAATAATTAGTATCGACTACGTCTCCAAAACAATGTATATGTCCATCAACAAATAGTCAGGAATAAATGGAAACATTCAACATGTCCGACTTGGATATGGCATGGCAGCATTATATTAGCGTACTCGAGGCATTATCTTTCTCTCAGTTTACCATCATACACAGGCAAATTACCGCACACTAAACCTGCCCAGTTGTTATTCATTATCTCACTAAGTTCATGGTTGTAGACATAGTGGAAGGCATAAAAGGTGACAACCGTACCTTCAAATAATCAGGAAATTACCGGCAGCGAAACCTGAATAGCTACCACAAACACACACTGTCAGAAAAACAGAAATCGCAAAGCATAAAAGCATAAAAACCCTGCCCGTTTCTTACTGTTTGAACCCTAAGTTTTCGTTGATTCTGGACGAGAAGAATGACAGTTGTAATCCTCTGACGTAAACCTCGAAAGACAGAGATGCGACGCCGCTGTCAAACCTCTTCTCTCTCCTCCCGCGAGCTCTCTGGCGCATCTCACCGAGTTGTGCGTGTGAACCGCTGTTTCCTCCTGCCTACCACATAAAAAAGACGAGTGGGGCGCGCGCCAACAACGGTTCTCCGTGCACGACTCGACAGGCGGGTCGACTGCCTCTTAAACGAGCAAGGACATTTTCAGGTGCGGAAAATCGTTTTACAGCCAGGGACCAGAAAAAGAAAAAGAAAGGCTGCGGTCGCTTCTGGCTTTGTAAAACAAAGGGCGGCCGTATATGCACTATTCTAGTGATGAATAACGGATAGCTGCAGATAGTGCAGCAGACTAATCGATCACTAAGGTTTATATCAGATCTGTTACAGAGCGCTGTGTTTATCATCATTAGATAATAGGCTCCCCGCTTATCTCGCCTAGGGGCTTCGATCTCTTCACCCGCTAACATATCACTCGGAATGACAATGTCAGGTTTGCCGTTTGATCTAAAACTATATAAGTGCATCTTTTATATCTGTCTAAATATTCTCACTTTACATTGACGTCGTTACTCATTCGATAGGCAGAGGCAACGAATCAAGCACGCAATAATACGTGAAATCATGTTTTTCCATACCAGCTCTACTTTAACCTCTGAAGGAGAACATATGAAATAATCACACCAAAACACACACACACACACACACACACACACACACACACACACCTGACCAGCCTTCGTACTGTGTAGTATTAAATTGTAAACACAACATTATTCTATAGTTATAGAAGCGGTCTGTAGGAAATTTGCAACTGCAGGTAATTATTTAAATATGGATTAACTCATAATAGAAAAAAACATTGCTTTTTACAAAGATTGTGTTCAGTTTTATCATGACAGATAATAATACATAAATAAATGCTAAAAACGTGACACCTGGTAAATGTGAAAATATGGTAACTTGCCCCATCTGGTGGAAGCTTTAAGAATAGTTTCATATGTCGTTCGGTCAGTTAGGTTCTTAAGTCAGATTGAAAACGTGCTGTTAAAGCAATGATTGACTTGGGACAGAACGGTCCTAAACGGGGTTCCAGTACTTCGAATTTTGGGCAAACGGCGTTCCGGTTGCTTTAATAGGCAAAATAGCCATCTGGGGCGTCAGGGATAGGCTAGACTTTGGCGAAAGAGAAGCCCCATTAACCCATACTTTTTGATAAACATAGTCTAATGTGGGATGTGTCAGTTCATGTACTTATTTTATCCCAAGTCAAGCGCTGCTCTTATGAATATTAATTACAATACCTTTAACTTAATAAAATAAAATCTGGTTTATCCATATGTATTCCCACCACTGGTGTGAATCTAATAAACGAATAGTAGGCCTAGAAGATAAACTAAAAATCCCCAAACACAAAGCAGAATATTAGTGAATATGTTGGTCTGTTAGTGGCTTGCAAAATGACACTTCCTTCTTCCTTTATTCAGTGCCCTGTGAACGGCATTTTAAATCAGCAGCTTAAATCAAATGTAACATAAGACACGTCCACCTCAGGCAGGACGTCCACCCTCACGTCCACCTTTGAAGATATCCTACAAACCATGTAGGTCCACAATTACATACTGGAGCAGTCTCTGTCTGCTGCTTTTCAAAGGTACTGGGGTAAGGGGGAGAGAGAAAGGGGCAGATAGACCGAGAGAGACCCAGAGGGAGGGAGATATGGCAGAGAGAGTGAGAGACCGAGATGGGGGGGTTGGTTGTGCTCTAAATGCTATCTAATGATGGACGGCAGTGGTCGGGGGATGAGGCTGAGGATAGAAGGGGGGCTGCTGGATCATAATGGAGATGCTGAGGCAAGCCAAGCCATGTAATGACTGGCCACTTGGCTGAGCAATTTACCCAGCCAAAAGAGATCTGCTCCCAGAAATGATGCTGTCAACTAGCTACAGTACATCCATCCCTCATAAACGCACAGGCGAAGATACAGACACACACAAACACACACACAGAGAATTCTGTCAGTTGGTCACATCCATTTGTCACATTTGCGCAAAATCTACACTGTAGGTACATTATTTTCTACAGCTAAGTCGTCCAGGACCACAGGGATGGAGCCAGCCCCTTCCACTGAACTAAATCTAGTCACAAGAAGGAAAAGAAAACATGAAAAATGTGCTGTTATACCGAAACATGAGTAAATGTTAATGTAATAACAGACTGGGCATACATGGTTTCAGTTTGCTATAGATAAATGTTTTTCCTCTGCCACCTGTATCTGAGACCTGTTGACTGTGACACTGTGACTATACCAGTTTCACACTGCAGAGAGTATGGACGATTACTCAAAAACATGCCACCTAGTCTTTGTACACTTTGGTTGCAATTCAGCTAGAAAGAGGGAATGTTTCTTCTTATACCAATACTGATCGTTTAGAAAGATGTTCTCATACGTTCAACAATGTGATAATCGATTTGGTTACACTATACAGTTCGGTCAAAAACTTTGGTATCGTTCCACACTACACTTCATTCTTCCATAAATTTCCATTCACTCACTCTGAACAACCAAACTACACCTGAGCAAAGCTTTATTATAAACGCCCTACTGGGGACAGACCCTCAGGGTTGCCAGATTTAATTGACACAACACGTACCAATCACCAAAAAACCGCACAAACGCTATTTTTGCTATACAACCCTATCTGTAAATCGACCCACCCAAGCCCATTTCTGTTCGCACAGTCATTAAAAATAGTCGATTTGGCCAAGATTCCACCCAACCTGGCAACACTACAGATGCGCAGCAGCTAAAATCCTATTCAGAAACGATCAAATCATAGGCTGTATATACCTTTATCATTAATATTAAAATGCTTCAGCTATAAAGATGATATATATACAATTATATGAACATAAAGCAGACATGAATAAACTATACACACAAATATTAATTTGGCTCTCATATCCAGCATTCTCAATTGAAGATTTATTTTTGTCCCAAACAATTACATTGGGGAGGAGATTATCAATCTTTTTCTATCCCTCCGCACTTAAGGACACAATTGTAATCAACTGAAATGTATTAAACGCAATATCTCGGACATAACTTGGTGCGTTTTGCTATAAATATCATGCATTTAAAAATGTCCTGCCATAATAACAACGATTCGCTTAACGGGGCGCAACGCTTATCAACATATTTGTAGAGCATGTTCTATATAATATTTCGATATTCAGGTTATACAGTTTATATTTCATGCTTATATTTTTGTATTCGTTACACAGGGTGGGTAAACGGGGGCTGGTGGGCCACATCCATCCCGCAAGACGATTCAATTCGGAGTACTGTGTGTTTAAGTATAAAATGAAATATTTATTGGGTGGGTTGAAAAAAGAATCTGACATTTGATCATACCAACAGGCACCTGTCAATTCTATCCAGTCTAGTCAGAACCAGACATGTTATGGTGTAAAAAAGAAGCTAACCAGACAACAGCCTACATTACGAAATGTAATGCAGTGATGAACTTAGCTGGATACTGGATAGGTGAGACAGAGAGAGGAGAGTGTACTGAAATAACTGTAGGCCAGTGTTAAACCCTGTCTGCAGCGATATGTGTGCACGGAAGTTCCGGCTTAAACCGCTAGATCACCCTAGGCCACATAACAACATATAATGAAAGAATTACTGACTTGTCTGCCCAAGGTCAATGTAATATATATCGAGACAGCTAAGCTGTACTGCACACTCAGCAACATTTTTTTTTACAATACAGCAATGTTTGTTTGGTTGTGGGGGAATGAGGTGGAGGCTGTTGTGGGACATGATTGTTTGGTGGACTTACTCAATTATTCCCATTTCTATCATGTCAGGGAATTTCTTACGCCTGTCGTATTAATAACGGCCAAATTTGATACACCTTCGAACACACTTTCCACAAATTCTGAGAGAAGTGTCTGGAAACAAGATTAATTATTCACAGCTTCTGGCAATAGTCTGGCAATACTCACTCTCTGGTCACACTTATTATCTTAGTTTAAATATTGTCTGGATCAAGACAAATGTTGGTGTTTGGTTCAGATGGCTTGTATTATTCAATAATACTGAATTGTCCGTCCAGGATTTATTGGATATTGTAACAACAAGTGTCACCCAAATTATTGCAGTGTTATTTAACACTAAACATTTGATAGGGTATAGGAGACCTAAATACCAGGCAAATGCATAGATATATATTACCAGCTGTTTTGTTGTTGTGTTTTTTACAATCCGTGGACATACGTGCCGACACATGACCAAACAGCTGATTCTGTGCGCATGTAAGGGTTATGTGAAACTTGAGAAACTTCAAATCGGAGGAACAAGGAACCGACAGAAAGAGGTAGATACGGAACAAGGAACCGACAGAAAGAGGTAGATACGGTTCAATTTGTACAATCATCCCGTAGACTTCGGTTCAGCTGCTCGGGGAATTCCGCTGTGGGCGTGAAGAAAAGAACACGGAAGTTATAACTTTCTGGAGTCTATGCCGCATGACACGTGATTAAACGATAGCATCAGCATTCAAAGAAACATCCACTCCTGAAAGTAGGCTACTGCATTCAGACCGTGTTCGACGTATTGCTTAAGTTTATTGCAACTGGATCATATTCTGTTTTCATCTGCCATGTCAGTGGTGTTGATTATAGATCTAATTCACTGTCGATGTCCGCAGCACAACGCTTGTGTGGAGAAGCACATACAAAGCGTCACAGATGGGAGTGATGTAGGCTTTAAAATCTACATACTATTTGGAGCATACTGCCAAAGTTGTAATGAGAAAAAGAACGAGCACACGGTAACTTTCCTGGAAAGGTATTTCAGTGATGTTACAAACGTACACGTGTTGGAATATAGCACCATTACGGAGTCTATGTACCGTTTCAAACTAGCCATAGACGAACTGGTCTTGCGCACTGTTCGGGTCTTCACCACCTCTAACAGGATACGTTTGTGGGAAGCATACCGGCAACAACTTTTCACGAAGGTGTATTCATTTGATTATATTGTCTCATTTACTGAATTCCCTTGCCCTGAGAATGTGACCTGCAGCGCACCTAACGAGCCTGTCAGTGAGGTGAAGGCGGAGGTCAGTAGCTTTCTGCAGCAGTTGCCTGCTCAAGGAAACATCACCATACTGAGGTCTACTCTCATTCCCGGTGGGTGTGAAAAAACATCTTTTAGAGACGTGTAATGCAAGATTAGGACTGTATTATTCAGCAGCTCTCTCTCTCTGCAGAATGTTTCTCCCATGGCTTCAGCACACGTACAGGGGGCATCTCCTCCATCTCTACCCTCTTCTCTCTCAACCTGTTCAGCAGTTCCAAACGCAGAGACCCCAGGACTCTTGTAGACGAGAACATTCGCAGACTAGCCCTCGAGGCTGGGTTCTACCCTCGACCACTGCACCTTGTCAAGGTGGATGAAGTGTCCATTTCAGTCATTTTAGAAGAGGCACTTATCCAGAGCTCAGTTGTACTTTTAAGTCGTAGCAGTGGCCAATGCTAATTGGTTGTTCCTGTCAGGTGGAACATGGCAGTAACATATGGGCAATGGGGAAGGAAGAGGAGCCACGGGGCTATGATGGAATCGTAACCAATCAGAGCGGGGTGGTCATCGCAGCACCAGGAGCTGACTGCATGCCTCTCCTCTTCACTGACCCCGTGTCCAGGGTAATTGGAGCAGCTCATGCCGGTGAGCGTCACTCACACAAACATATACACAGACTTTTGTACAAGCCAGTATGAATATTGGTCATAAATGTCTGTTGTTCCCTCTTTCACTCTCCCAGGATGGAAAGGAACCCTGTTGGGCATTGCCATGGCTACAGTGAACACCATGGTGATCAAGTTTGGCAGCAGGGTGCGTGATATCATCGTAGCCATTGGCCCTTCGGTGGGAGTGTGTTGCTTTACGCTGAACAGAGAGCATGCTGCAAAGTTCTACTCTGTCCACCCAGACTGTGTTTCTGACATGGCAGAAAGCAGGCCTCACGTCAACATACGACTGGCCACCAGGTGAGTCGGGGCGAATGAGCGACGCATTCAAGGAAAGAGCGAACAAAGAGACATCTGTCTCTGATGTATTGTTTTTCAACATTTACATAATAAAGAACATTCCCTCCCCAGTGGAGATATAACCACCGTGTTAATATAATGGGGTGACAAGAAGGGCAAACTGTGAGGCTTTTTTTAACGATAGGTGGTATTCAATCAGAGAATCACATGATTGATTTTCTAAAAGCCACTGCCGGGGATATCGTTCTCCCTCATTCATTGCCATAGTTTAGCAAAGGTCATGACCTGTGAACGATCTCTATGATTGAATACTGGCTGTGTGGGGTGATGCTGACAGAGCGAAATGATCATTACTCCTATCGTTTAACCCTAGTGGTGTACTGCTGACCACAGGGTACGGACAGTCGAATCATCTCCACATGGTTTGGATCAGGGTATCATGAATACCGTACAAAGGAAGTGGATCCAAGCACAGAGCACAATAATGTTAATAAATAATAATAAATTAATAAAAACGCAGTCCAAAATCCTAAGGCCAGAAACACAGGGCAAGCAAAAGGTCTGTACACGGGAAGGTCATCGGTGGGAGCAAAGGTACAAAAGGATTACGGCAGGAAGTGGTCAGAACACTGATTGGAAAGCAAAGGTCTGGTACACTGGTGAATGCTTACAAATGACAAGAAAAAGGCTCAGTAGAGTTACCCATACAATGAAACTGAATGCTGAACAGAACTAAGGGACACTAATTACAAACCGGTGTGGTGTAAAAACAGGTGAAGCCAATGGAGATGTTCACAGTCCTGTTTAATTGAGGACTGAGCAGAAATATGATACTAGAACTGTAACTGAAAATACAGAAATTTAAAATAGTAGAAATAACAACAGGTAAAAAAAGTGAGGGCGTCTTCATCCTCACCTGTTTCAGAATGCTTCTCCAAAGGGGCGGGGTCCTGCCCGAACATATCCATGATGACACTGTGACGGACAGGCCAAGTGTGACCCTCTGCACCTCCTGTCACCCTGAGGCTTTCTTCTCCCATGTCAGGGATGGCCCTAACTTCGGAACACAGGTGGGTTTCCTCTGGATGGAAGAAACTGGAACTACAGATGGAACACTGAGTGACTATGTTAGATAATTAAAGAATACACTTACATCCGTATCTGTTGGTGGAAAAGTTTGACCCAAAACAGCATTTGTACATTCCAGGTATTATTAAACTTTACTATGAATATATTACTCTTATTTATTTTATTGTATTACTTTTATTTGTAAAGCACATTTAATTGCATCTGTGTGTGAGTTGTGCTATAAACTTGCTTGCTTACAGTAACTTTAATGTATGAAAAGGTGGTAGTAGTGGCCTCAGGGTATTGGGGTATAGCAATACTGCCCCAAAGAAAAGAAAGCAGTACTAATCCCGAAGTATTTGGTATAAAGCTTGAGAGAACTACAATAAATAGAGGCATCACTTTTGAAAGAGGGAGGAATATAGACTGATTTAGACAAATTTCATTAAAAGTGGCGCTGAGTTAGTTGGCCATGTTGTTGTCGCGCTGAAAGGTGAACTTCATCTTTAGCTTTATAACGGACGCCTAAAAGTTTGTGCCAAAATTGCCTGGTTTTTGGGACTGTAAATTTCCCCTCCACCCTGAGTAAGGCCCCGGTTCCGACTGAAGAAAAACAGTCCCAAATCATGATGCTGCCACCACCATGCTTCCTTGGGGGTATGGTTTTCTGTGGGTGATGGGTCGTGTTGTTATTGCACCAAACATACCTTTTGGAATTATGGCCAAAAAGTTAAACTTTACAGAATGCTTTGGAAATTCTTTTCTACCCTTCTCCTAACTGCTATCTTTCAACACTGAGATCCCTCTGATACTTTGGAAGCTCTCTGCGGACCATGGCTTTTGCTCTGAGATGCAACCAAGAAAATGTCAGGACAGCTGAACCTTATTTGTGATTAATCAGAGTCACTTTAAATGATGACAGGTGTGTAATGACTTCTATTTAACATGAGTTTGAATGTGATTGGTTAATTCTGAACACAGCCACATCCCCAGTTATAAGAGGGTGTGCACACTTATGCAACCAGGTTATTGTAAGGTTTTTATTTTTCATTTTTCCCCCTCGAAGATTTCAGTTTGTTTTTCTATTAACAGGGGTGTGTAGACATTTTTTATCTACTGTATTTCTACAATTCCGCTTCTGGCCAACAGAGGTCTAATCTCACCAATGGCACCTTTAAACACCATGGTGCTTAGTTTTTTATCTTTGTTCTCAATTCTGTATGAAAGATCTCAGGAATCACACCTTATGAATAGCCCATATTTAAAAAGCTGAATAGGCAGACATATAAAGTCACTAGTTCATATCTTGTTTCATTTTAGTGTGTTTTATGAAGCCGTGCTCTATTACAGCTACTGTTAAACATGTGTTAACTGCATTGTGTAAGTTCCACACCAGATACTTTAATTAAACCTGAGTAATTAAGACCAACAGCTGTGCTTAATCTGTCTTAATATACACACAGAGAGGGGGGGATAGGGAGAATCACGGACTGCAGCACATTTACAAAAAGTTTGTTGTTCCAGATATTGGTCACTAGGGGGCAGTGTTGACTGTTATAAGTCTAATGGGAGTAAGACACTGGGGGAATGGAGGACTGTACTCATACTCAAATCCATTTCAACAGGATCAGTCCGAATGGCTAAACGGGTTACACTTCAGCTACGTTGCACAGGTCACATCACCATTGCCAGTGTGACACTCACTGCTAAAACCAAGACAAATCAACTTTTACATTTCACAAAGGTAATGAACCTGTGCATCGGCCATTGACAGTTGACCCTATGCAACCCTGGAGCTTGGATGCTGCCCCCTGACCTCGACACAAAGTCGTCTTTCTAATGTTTCAAAGGAAGCGTTCTCTAAATGGCTGACAGCAGAGGAATCTGACCGGCTGTAGAATAGCATGGCTGATTGTTGGTCCACCAACATACCTAATTGTGTGTGAGTGTGTAGTGTCTGTGTGTGATGTGTGTGTTTGAGACCTGATCAGGCTTTAGCACCTGTGGTGTAATTAAATCTATCCAGGTCTTGAATAATGAATATGCCAGTATAATTACTGACTGCCTTATAGCTGTCTCACTGGACTGGTCTAGTGAAGGTCTAGAGGTATGTTCTCTTAATATGCCAGTATAATTACTGACCGCCTTATAGCTGTCTCACTGGACTGGTCTAGTGAAGGTCTAGAGGTATGTTCTCCTAATATGCCAGTATAATTACTGACCGCCTTATAGCTGTCTCACTGGACTGGTCTAGTGAAGGTCTAGAGGTATGTTCTCCTAATATGCCAGTGTAATTACTGACCGCCTTATAGCTGTCTCACTGGACTGGTCTAGTGAAGGTCTAGAGGTATGTTCTCCTAATATGCCAGTGTAATTACTGACCGCCTTATAGCTGTCTCACTGGACTGGTCTAGTGAAGGTCTAGAGGTATGTTCTCCTAATATGCCAGTGTAATTACTGAATGTGCTTGTACCCTTGATCCCGGGCAGTTTATCTGGTAAACATGTGTACACTCGCAATGGCTGCCTGCTGTTGTCATACCATAATTTCCATGTAAATAAAGAATGTTCGTTGACATGATGACCGCAGCTTATGCAATGGGATGTATTTCTTTCAGGGAAGCTGATTTATCACAGCACAGACTGATGTGTCCTGCTTTGCCACTTTACCACGAGACCAACATCCGTGTCCAGTAAGATAAAAAACATTGAGTTCAAAGTCACAACAAAAACAATCGTAATGATTGTCTTTCTGTTCATTAGCTGATCCCTTCTTGAATAACGGCTCAGAAAGGCGTGGCGTATCGGAATCCCATTTTACTTGTTGCACTTAAGGTAGTTACCACATGTTTTGCTCTCATGGGTACACGCCCAGAAGCCGCCAGTCCAAACATTATGTCATAATTGTCTTGAGTGTGAGCATCCATTCTGTTACATGTGAAGTCACATCTCTGTTGTAACATTTATGATAAATGTTGCTGAGTGATGGATGCATTAATAAAATGTCTGCTGAGAGAACAAATTGAGAGCTTTCTAAACAATCCACACAGTGCCTTCTCTCCCTTGCACTATCCTTCTCTTACAGTTGTTTGCTTTTTGTCTGTCCATTTCAACCTTTGTTTCATTTTCTCTTTCTGTCTGTCTGGTTTGTGTTCATTGAGGTGTTAAGTTCAGTTGTCATTGTGGGATGGTTAGAGATTTCTGTTGTGTAACTAGTACCGACTCCTTCCACTTAAAAGCCACATATCACTGTTTTGGAAAGTGTTGTTGATATGGTATTTTCCACTGTATTGACAAGTTGATCTGAATCATTTAGTCTTGATGTTACTTACAGACCATAAATAGACAACATGTACTTGACATTTCCATCTCAGTTAACACCTCTGGTCATCACATGGAACTAATAATAAAAATACATGGAAATAAAAGTCAGGTATCACCTGAAAAGTGAGGTAGCTGCATAAGCACCACAAAGTCCCACCTAGACGGTTATTTGGTTGAAGGGTTTAGCACACTGCTTACACCATTTACTGATGTGTGTCTTTCATAGGTTCCTCAATTATCTCTACACAGTCATAACCACATTTACTCCCATAAACACTCAAACATATTTTCAGTCTTAGAATTGTGAGTTCATTGCCAGGAAATGTAAATAATGTAACTAAATACTGTGTACCTCCAAACAGGCCTCTTGACCCTGGCTGTGAGAGGACTTGGGAAAAGCACAGTGTTTCCTAAATACCAACCTGATTTCTTTTGTTTTGGAAAGAAGGTGCGTTTGGAGGTTAAGATATGCAGTCACACACAGCCAGCATGTGACAGCGCCGGGCCGTGGCACGCAACGCCTCACCAGCACACACCCATCCACAGACAAACACAAACACATCAGTGTCTCGCAACTCAACATTTATACAGTTGAGAGTTTTACTGTAAACCACTTAGGTTAAGGTAGGAAATACAAAAATATGCTTTTAAGCTTTTCAACCTGCTCTTCGAAACTTCTTCTTGTGCTTTTATGAAGGTTGACAAATCCAGGGTTTTACTGTGCATGCTGCTTTCTTGGCCAGTGATCACTTAAAAAAAGAGGTCCAATAACAAATAAATAAATATAAAAACGTTATTTTATTATTACTGATTACACCTTATGCAGCAGAATGTCTGACTTCCATTTGCACGTGAAGTGTTTTTTTTAATCAAATAAATGTAATGAAACAAGAGAACTAGACCAAGGTTTAGATTATAAAAAGTTTTTTTAAATGGAACTCGGCCGATACGGTTTGAGGTTCAGGAATCAGGCTGACATAAAATGATGTGTGACTCGTCAGGATTGTCAGTTGTTTCATCTCCAATGTATATCTGGTCATCTGTCATGTCTGTGTTCACCTCAGGTCTCTGTTTATAAAATGTCTCTGGTCACCTCTCATGTCACTGTTAATAAAATGTCTCTGGTCACCTCTCATGTCACTGTTAATAAAATGTCTCTGGTCACCTCTCATGTCTCTGTTAATAAAATATCTCTGGTCACCGCTTATGTCTCTGTTAATAAAATGTCTTTTGTCACCTTTCATGTCTCTGTTAATAAAATGTCTCTGGTCACCTCTCATGTCTCTGTTAATAAAATGTCTCTGGTCACCTCTTATGTCTCTGATAATAAAATTTCTCTGGTCACCTCTCATGTCTCTGTTGTTAGCATTTGTGTTGTACAGTACAGACATTCAAAATACTTTTTTCTACTTTTTTTCTTTCAACATACATTTGTAAATGTTATGACTTGGTAACCAGCGGCACATATGTAAATGTATCTTTCTCCTGTTCCTAGTTCCTTGCTTTCTCCCAACAACTCCCCTTACTGTCCTTTTTCCAGCCTTCCACTGTGGTCACACTGACAAATACCATGCATTTATTAATCAAGTTAAAATGGTTTTGTCGAGTTGTGAATTCCTCAGCGTTCATCCTGGCTGCTCTGTGCAGACAGGAAATGGCAGCCGGTGTATAGAGCGTTAGTTAATGTTTGACTTTCAACTCCCTCTTCCACTGAAAATATTGCCCGCAGCCCTGACTAGGTATACGCTGGGCTGGGTCTGGAAGGAGGAGTCTGGGATAACACTGCAGGGTTGAGCGTTCTTGGACGGCGTACAGGGCTACCTCAGTATAGATCTGTTGGCTGGTCTACAGTGTGGATCGTTTTCTTTCCCTTTCCAGCTAATGGTGAGGCTGCAGTTAGCAGCTGTAACACACTCCTGGAGAGAGCAGCGATACATACACTAACACAATGACGATACATGTGGCCGAGCATTATGATGACCATCCCACGCTTGTCTTTATGCATATTGCCTTATATCTTGAAGCGATGAAGTATGCTGTCTCTATAAAGTAAACTAGAGGATAAAACAGACACTGTCTCCTCTGTTTCTCTGACTGGCTCAAGTCCCAGATAGTCTCATCATCTATTCACGGCTGGCGGTCCTGTTGTAGATGAAGGGAAGAGAAGAAAAGACAAGACACAGTCTTAAAGACAGAGGGGATGTAGGACACAGTTTTAAAGACAGAGGGGATCTAGGACACAGTCTTAAAGACAGAGGGGATGTAAGACGATCTTAAAGACAGAGGGGATGTAGGACACAGTCTTAAAGACAGAGGGGATGTAAGACGATCTTAAAGACAGAGGGGATGTAGGACACAGTCTTAAAGACAGAGGGGATCTTTGACACAGTCTTATATACAGAGGGGATGTGGGACAATGACTCATATACAGAGGGAATGTGGGACAAAATCTTAAACAGTAGACAGGGATGTAGGGCAATCTTAAATGCAGATGGGATGTAGGACACAGTATTTGGTCTTTAGCCCAGTAACTCAGCAGAGTCTCTCTTCTAGACGTGTAGTAAAAGAAAGAGCAGAGAAAAAAAGGAGAGATGAGAGTGAAAAACAACATAAGAGAAGAGGGGTGAATTATGTTGAGAGAAAGAGTGGAGATACTGAGGTGGTACGTCTGTCTGGACATTCCCTGGGCTTTAAACAGCACCGTGCTCTGTTGAGGGCGAGAGAGCATCTGGACCGACTCAGTAGCCGAGCTCATGTCATACGCCAGCTCTGCAATGAAGAAAAACACACCAGGGATGTTTTCCTCTTTTCCACTGCCTCGTTCATGTCTTTGATTCTCTCTGTCTCTGCAGCTTGTGACAGATGAAGGGATAAAGGTGTAGGTAGAGTGAGGGAGGAGGCACTGGGTGATGGAGAAGAAATCAGACAAAAGAACAACAAAGTAGCGTCTCTCTGACCCAGTTTTCTGACACGTGTTGGCTTGTGCCCTATTTGCCATTGTCTCCCCTTTTCCACTCCACCTGTCTCCCCCTTCACCTCTATAATCCCCTCACTTATCCCCTAGTCCCCGCTCTTCTCTCTTAAACCCTGCCCATGTATCTCCACGTCCACTCCCTTCTCCCCTATACCTCGCCCACATATACCCGGGTCCCCTGCCTTCTCCCATACAGCTCTGGAAAAATCAAGAGACCACTGGACCTTTTTCTATCCTTTTTCCAAAAAAAGTCGAAAAGGAAGGTTTTGAGTGAGGAACAGAAGGGTCAAAATTCAGAGACCACTGCAAACTGCAAACGTTTCCCTTTACACCGCCCACATATCTCCTTGTCCCCTCCCTTCTCCCCTATACCCCGCCCACATATCCCCTTGTCCCCTCCCTTCTCCCCTATACCCCGCCCACATATCCCCTTGTCCCCTCCCAGAATGACAACTCGTGTGCGTTGTCAGTCTGTGGTTATGTGTGTGGGTCGGTGTAGTGGTCTGTTTAGGAATGTGTAAGTCCAAACCTCAGACAGAAGGGTGTTTATGAACAGCAGTGTTTGGTTTGGCTCTGCGCTGCGTACAATATGTCAGTGATACACACACACACACACACACACACACACACACACACATACACACACCCACACACACACACACAACACACAGGCTCTACTGTCAAAAGTTCAGCATCTCTCAGGAGGTAATTACGGTTTACAATTATGGTGTGTGTGTGTGTGTGTGTGTGTGTGTGTGTGCAGGTTTATCTCAATGTCATTTCCTGTAATAAGCAGAGATGGGCTAAGATACATCAAAATGTATTTTAAAATAAGATGCCAAATACATACATTTTAAGTGTATCAAAATAAATGTCAAAATACAGCAGCCACACAATGTATTAAAATAAACACTCACAAATCTTTAATCTATCAGCCGATTTGCATCTATCCCGACACCAGTACACTGCCTCAGTTTATTAAGTAGACGATGTTGATATCTACAGCTTCTCTCTGCCTAATAAGTCATGCGATAAATCTGACATTTGCAACGAGTTGACAGATCCAATACTCACATCCCTGTGATCACCCAGATGGAGGTTAGTTTTAAAGTAACCAACAGCTTAATGTTTAACTAACAGTTTGCTAATGACTCATGATTGTATCCTAATTAAGTTACTTTGTATTTGGTAATGAAGGGGCTACTTTGCATCAGTAACATGTATATCATAAGTACTGCTCATCCGTGGTAATGAGTGAGAGCGTAACTGGAGGGAAAACCTATCTGATAAGATGACCAATCAGATTAAATACATGTTACATTACATGCATCACCAACAATGCCTTGTTAGACTGCCTGCCTGTCCACCTTTCTGGTAAGGAACACCTTATTGTGTACATCTGTGTGAGATTGTATCCATCCAACCAAAGTCAAATGTTATCATGTATCTTGAATTTGAAATGTAGAGACTAACACGATGATGTCATGTTCTCAATTGACACAGGGAGGGAATGAGGGGAAAGAAGGATTGGGCTGTGGGATGGGGAGGGACGGAGAGGGGAAGGAAGGGTTGGGCATGGGGAAGGGGGATGGGTAGGGACGGAGAGGGGAAGGAAGGGTTGGGCATGGGGAAGGGGGATGGGTAGGGACGGAGAGGGGAAGGAAGGGTTGGGCATGGGGAAGGGGGATGGGGAGGGACGGAGAGGGGAAGGAAGGGTTGGGCATGGGGAAGGGGGATGGGGAGGGACGGAGAGGGGAAGGAAGGGTTGGGCTCCGGTGTGGGGGAAGGAGAGGGGAAGGGCAGGTTGGGCTGGAGTGTGGGGGGGGGCACTTTGAGAAAATGTAAGACGCTACATGAAACATTCATTTAAGAGACTACCTGATGTCACTGTTATACTTTCATGCCTCGGTTATGTCGGACAGAAATTCATTGAGAAAGATAACACCACCGTCTTTATGTACCGTAACCCTGGATACCACTACCGAGAGGTGATAAACAGGTCATAAACATATAACCAAAGGGTCGATTACAGCATGATCCCAGCAGCAGATGGGTAGTTCTGTCACTGCAGGGCAGGTTTTTGTTCCAGCCCAGCACAAAAACTTGACTTACACTTAACTGGTTCTCTACTCAGCAGCTGAGATAGAATCCTGGGTATAGTATGCTGGTTTGAGTGGTAACACTGTGTGGTAACTTGACAAGAAATGTCCACCACGTTTCATTGTTATTGTCCTTGAAAGAGAGGTGGAAAGATAAACTGGACTGCACACACTTTCTCTCTGACAAACACACACACACACACACACACATACACACACACACACACACTCTCTCTTATCCACACAGTGCTGTCTGACCCTTAGACTAATGTGTCGGTAGTGTGTTTGTCGACTCAGTCAACTATATTACTGACAATAGTCACATATACTAGATGTCTGGCTATATGGTCCTTAATATATCCCATTGGACTCTAATTCTCAATGTGCCTTTGTCTGTTCAATGCAAACTAGGAGGGTGGGGGAGGCTTAACACAACAGAGCTACACATATTGCCCAAGAATAGACCCACCCTGATCCACCTCTAAGAAGATTAGTAACTGGAAAAAGGTGTGTGTATGTTTGTAGTTAGTTGTCTAGCACTGTGAGTAATGCCTTCCTAAGAACTAAGATTAAAGTGTCACACCTAGATAGCCAAACCATTCTGGAATAATATGTCTGATTTTCTTTGGTAATCCTGACATGTATAGGTGGACTTGCCTTTTTTGTAAGTCTGGTTAATGAAAGGTTATGGTGATCAATCAATCAAATACATTTTATATAGCCCTTTTTACCTCAGCAGTGGGGTGAGAGGAGTGGCAGCCGGAATCATCAAGCAGCTACTGGATCTGCAACGCAGCCAGGGACGTCCATCAGTTTTTTAGTCTGGTAGTTCTGAGGTGTGGTCCAAGAGCATATGTCCTCCTAAGAGTAAACAGAACATGACACAAGGAAAGTTGGGGTTAGTAGTGTGGTGATATCTGAGAGATGGGACTGTCAGCTGGCCGGGCAGAGAAGAGGATATTCTGCCTATTGCAGAAGTCTGTTGGCAGTTGTAAAGGATGGCGTTGATGATTCCTTCAGGAGAATCAGATACAGTCCAGGTCTCTCTCAGATATAGGCCTAATTTGTCCCTCATCTGCCTCTGGAGAGTATTACAGGACTGAGAGTGGCCATCTTTGATGTTTCATCGATTTATGCTTTTTTTTCTTCAGTACAAACTACCATTTTACTTCTCTTTTCACATACAGATGAAAAATCAAACAAGGTCCCTGAGATGGTTCAGTCTGAAAACTGTTTCAAATGTGATGGGTTTGGTTAAATCAGCTTTCAGGGTTTTTTGCACTTCACATTTGAAATACTCTCCCAATGCTTTGGATGAATTGCGTCGCGGCCAGGGATTCAGTGAATGTGGGCCAGTGAATCTGGTGAAATCTGGTGAAATCTGGTGGAATCTGGTGGAATCTGGTGAACTAAGTGAACAGTATGATGAGAAAAAGCGAGATTTTATAAAACCTCAACTCTGAGGCACTTTGGTGAATTTGCCATAATTCTGATGTGTTCATGCAGGGCTCATCTGTAAGAAATGATATAAAGTAGAGGGAGAGAGATAGAGATCCATAGAACGATCACCGGCCCATTTAATAGAACTCAATTAGAAACACACACACACACACACACACACCAGCACAGCGTGCATGGCTTCTCTCTCACATCCCAATAAGGAATGGCCTGTTCAAATATTTCAAACACATGCACATGCACACAAATGGCTACCCTAAACATTACCTCATGGATGTCAGTTGTGAGGGACAGTGAGTGGTACAGATGTGTCTTATTGGGGTTACAGGTCAAACCAACAATCGTCAAACCCTAAGTCCTGTTTAAAGCTCCAAACATCCTGGCAATCCCACGACCAGCCACTAAGAGCTGTTGGATGAGATGTTGTTGATAACTTGTGTCTGTTAGCTGAGAAAGTGTGTGTGTGTGTGTTCATCACACATCACATGTGGGTGCTGTGGAGAGAGTGACACACTGTCTGGTATGAGTTTGAGCCAGCCCCTGAGCTTATCTACTCATGATCCTGTCTAATGACATCATAAGGATGAGACACTATTTCTGCTGGAGCCTTGGTTTTCACAAAGTGACAAAAAACAATTATTAGGTGGAAATAGAAATGAACTACAACTAGAAAGTTAATGAAGTGTAAGTAGAAATGTGAATAGAAATTCGTGGAAAGTGTACATCACATCATGGGAGTTGTTCTCAAAACACGTCAGACATGAGATGAGAGTTCGTGAGAGAGACAAGACAGACAGGCTATGTGAGGAGGCAGTATATGAGAGAGACAAGACAGACAGGCCATGAGGGGAGAGCGTATGTGAGACGGAGGAGATAATCAGGCCATGAGAAGAGGCAGTACAGACAAGACAAACAGGCCATGAGAGGAGAATGTATGTGAGGTAGGCAAGACAAACAAGATGTAAGAGGTGACAGTATGTGAGACCGGCAAGACAGACAGGCCATGAGAGGAGACAGTATATTAAACAGGTGAGACAGATGCCATGAGAGGAGATACGTGAGACAGATAAGACAGACAGGCCATGAAAAGAGATAGTTGCTGTCTCAACTCTGCCTGACATGAAGCATCGCACACAAATGGCGTTGGGGATTTACTCTGAAGATGCTAGAATGTCGGACTAAAACCCTAATTTCTCCCTGACAACATCATGGTATAGACATACTGCACTTACACATATCAAACTGGGAAATTCGGCACTTTTCCTGTGCGAGGCGAATGTGTGTTTAGCCTGTCAGTGTATAACCCAATTTCCTTGCTGTGGGTTGGCACCAAGGGTCAGCGCTAAGACAGACAGAAGGTCATTCACCAAGGCTGGCACTGACGTGTGTGTTGCGGAAACCTGACCACTGTGTGTGTGTGTTTGTGTGTGTGTGTGTGTGTGTGTGTGTGGGTGTGTGGAAACTTGCTTGATGTGTGTTGACCTTGGCTGCCTGTAAGAGATCCAGCTGCTTTTAAACCTGCCTCAGCATTTTATAGTAGGGCTGGGGCGTGGAGGGAAGTCATTTACCAACCTGTTTATCCAAAATACACACATAGACTGTAACACACAGAATCAAAACACACACGCAGACTGTAACACACAGAATCAAAACACACACGCAGACTGTAACACACAGAAT
>JACXGJ010004999.1:0-41816 GCA_016801105.1 Esox niger
TCATAGTGGCACCACAGTAGTCACACACTACTGAAGTGATCACGTTTACTCATAGTGGCACCACAGTAGTCACACACTACTGAAGTGATCACGTTTACTCATAGTGGCACCACAGTAGTCACACACTACTGAAGTGATCACGTTTACTCATAGTGGCACCACAGTAGTCACACACTACTGAAGTGATCACGTTTACTCACTGAGGCGAGAGCTGAAGCATCCGGACACCCATGTATTTCTTCTTTGCCAGTGTCTTTCCTTAGAAAATTACAAACTCTTATAAAGTTACCATGCTACATACGCCAGCATTTAAAACCAAACAATAAGTCGCTGAATCTAAATCAGATGGTATAATTAGTGAAATAGGTAAGGATTTAAGCTATGCAAACCCTTGATTTGTCTTTCGTAGGAATCAGCGAGGAACTGCCGTATTCTGTCGGCCGGAATGGCAAAGGATATTCCTGCTGTGACCTTTAGAGTATTTATGCCGATGACTTCTCCATCCTTGAAACACAAAACCGCATTTAACGTTTCAGAGTGTGACTATAAAGCAGCTTTTTGCATTAAGGAAATATGCATCTGTATGTATTTTCATGAAAGAAAGTTGCCTTGAAAATGTTCTCTTGTGTCCTTTCCTGTTCGGTTGTAATTATTTATGATGCTAAACATGGTGATTCATATTGAGTGAAGGAACATCATTTTTGCACATCCCACTTTCTGTGGCACCCTGGGAATGAGGTCAAGCCAGGAGATCACCAGTGTTTTATGGTGTTAACTGTCATGACTAATTTCAGACGGCAGAGTTTTCACCTTGATGGTTAAGGATTCAGTCAAAAAAACATTTGGTTACCAAGCAGATGCTCTGATTAAAAATAAGAAACGTGTGAATTTCCGTTTATTAACCAAGGTAAATATGGATGTTGTATTTATTTTTTCCATAAATGCACTCTACAAAAAGAACCTGGTCATTTTTATATTCAACAAGGACTGTAAAAAGTCTAATATTGGAGCCAAACAAGGCTCTGTGAAGGGCAACTGTATCAGTATTTTTCGGCTTTGACATCAGTAAGCAGACATAAGTTATCACTATTACAGGGGTCTGCCAAAAATCAAATAATGTTTCCCATGATGGACTTTAAAACAACAGATGCTGTAGTTAAACACAGAATGGGGACCTTGAGCCTCAAGCCCATATACAGAAAAAAAGATTATGACCTTGTAGATCTCTTTCCTAAATGAAAAATCGAAAGATACACAGCCTGCCTGCACTACAAATGTGCTGATTACATATTATAATCCTGTCACATTCAATATGAAACAGTAAATCCCCTTACCAAGTTAACAAGTGGTCCCCCTGAGTTGCCATACTGTCAAAGCAAAGACAATAAACAAACGTTATTGGCAATTGGATTGCATTGCATTGTTTAATCCCAAAGCTACACAAGAGGAAGATATAAACTACATGTAATGATATGTAAAGACATGCACATGCAAAATAATGCCCCAAACGCCAATGCTTGGCAACCTTTTTTCACACTTGCATCCTAAATTGTGCCCTATTCCCTATGTAGTGCACTGTTCAAAAGTAGTGAACCAATTCAGTGTTGTTTGACTACAACTCACGTTGATAATAGCGTCCGTCTGGATGTACTCCATGTCTGGATCTCTGAGTCCCAGCTCCAGGCCATTCCTATGGGCCGTGCTGATAATGCCTGTGGTCACAGTGTTCTGCGGGAGTAGGAAAATGAACACAATGGCTCAATTCTGTCTTATATTCCTTCAGTTCTAGCCTTTATCATGTTTGATGTGATCTTTCTGTGCCTACAATTATCATTCGGTTTGTCTATGAACATAAAACCTGAGCGTTTTCTCTGCCGGTACCTGTAGGGAGAAGGGACTGCCGACTGCCACCACAAACTCCCCTGGACGCAGGTCAGACGAGTGGCCCAGCAGAAGCACTGGCAGTAGACTCTGACGAACAAGATCATGAACATCACAACATGTACGCTGTTTTTCATACTATTTTAGGGATTAGTCACAGTTCTGGACATATCCAAGTCATATGGATGTCCTAGGAACAAATGCCCAGCGTATTGGTTGACTTCCCATGTCCTAGTCATGTTACTGGGATATCAATGTCCGTTCTAGTTTTCCATTTATTATGTGAAGATATTGTGGTGTGGGTTAGCGTCGATGTTACCCTCCTAAAACCTTAAATACTGATTTCTGGCACCTCAGAAATGCTTTGGATTTTCTGTAAGCCTGGTCCCTGCCAAACAGCCCCTAACAGGGGGCTAGGCTTCTGTTCTGGAAGCACACATTTAAAAATATCACCATAGACTGCGTAGACAAGTCAAATGGGAAAATCTGAAATACTTTTTGTTGTCACATTTTTTGGGGGGGAATTCTTTTAATGTTTGTCCATCACTCAGCTGAAGATACTGGGCCAATGTTGCCATATTTTTGAAAGATGAAAACAACAGTCTGCCATTTTTAAAGCTGTTGCCTGTTCTGTTTCAGATCAATGGTGGAGCTAGGGCTTATCTCCTGTTTCAATACATGGTGGAAATTTTGTGTGAAAGTACATGCCGTGGATTGCACCGGTATGTTTTCTGGGTCAGTGGTGTTGAGGGTGCGTCCGGAAGATGTCCCAATAAGTGGGTTGGAATACCATATTTGCCATGTCAGAGATTACCTGTGTATACAATAAAGGGGTTAGTGACTGACACATTGCTGGATCCATGTATTATCAGAACTACCTCCTAATATTGTACATAGTGAAGACCCATGCACCTAATGGGTCAGAACATTGGAAAATCTTTTCAACCGCTCTTTTAATATATTGCCCCTTCAAACAAAAGAGACCCTCTTGCACTAAATCATCAATAAATCCAACAAGGCACTCTGACTTTAATCTTCACATCCTGTCTTGGACTGTCTTTGCTTGCCTTCACTCGTTCTGGGCTGAAGTATTTTTATTGCTGGAATCTTGACATTTCCAGTTTATTGCCCTTCAAGCCTTTCCATCCCAGCCTCACTTTGCAGGCAACTTATGGGATCTGCGGCAGCACATGATGGCTTACCAGGTACACTCACGAACCCGTTCAATCAAATCTCGTTCTGCATGCCTCTCGGTTTCTACAGTGCATTATGCTGTGATGAGCTGGATCAAAATGATCAGTGGTCTTGCCTACTTGATATGGCCCGGGCCTGGATGCGGTATGAGTGGACTGTGTTCTGACCACGGATCCATAACGCCACATGAAGGAGCTGTTCACGCCAACGCTTGCTATTGTGGTGACAGATGTTTTACCACTTGTGAAAAAGGAAGTTGGAGAGGTCTGATGCTGGGAAGCTCAGGACCAGCAGTCTCTGGAGGAAAACCTGATGACAAATTGACCATGTCAACGAGTGGAATCTAATTTTAGTCACTCGAAAGGCCCTCGCTTGACTTTCATGACCTAGAAAATCTGCCAGATTGTCTCTGTGGGATTAATATCATTCCCAGACTCTTCTGGTGGAACTTGGACTGGTGCAATAGGCATCGGCTTAATCGGCTTAGTCGACCAACCAATTATCTCCTACACCACCATCCCCCGTCTGTCTTGTGCATCCAAGAACCTACAGCACAGCTGAGCTGTCTTAATACTACTAGCTCATCTTATCTTTTCTAATGTAGTGGCTGGCCCTTGCTAGACTGGTTGTAATGGACAAGTGTTTGTTTTCATTATCAAACCTCATAACACTGCTTCATTTGGAGCCACACCATGCAGTATTTTCCTCAGCTAAAATCTAGTGAAAAATAGTTCACTAAGGTCAGTACTATAGAATGATTTGTTCACTTCCACCAAGGCCAATTTTAGATGGTTTTTGTGCCCACTTTGTGCCATAGCCTGAGGATGATATACCCCCTACCCTTTTTATGTAAGTCACTGATGAAGCCATCAGGTGAGTGGAAAAGGAAATAATATGGTATAAATATTATTACTCTGTCTGGGATGAGACAATAGGTCTTTGGGACAACCTTATTTTAAGGTGGAGAAGGAAAAAGATGAGAACTCACATATGACTCAATTTTGATCAGTGCAATGTCCAGCTTTGTGTCCACATCTTTAATAGAGGCATCATATTTGACGCCGCTTTTCAACTCCACTTTGATTCTCTGCTTGTTGGTGAGGACATGGGCGTTAGTGACAATCCAGCCATCCTCTGACACGATGAACCCGGAACCACTAGACACGGGAACCTCCTGGTTGGTAAATGGCAACCTGAGTAAAAAGACACCACCCAATCAAGTTCCTATCATAGCAGAATCTGAGTGAATCAACTTTCAGTCAACAAAATACAGATTGAGATTAAAAAGAATCTATTCTGGTTGTTCTAGAGGCCAACTTCAATGTAGAACAACTATATTTTACTTACCAACAGAAAGAGTAAAGGTTGAAATGTTGTACTTGATTTTTTTACCTCTTAAAAAGCTCTAAGTGCACAACTGCTGGGGCTATCTTTTCCACCACATCAGCAATGAAGTTGAATTTGTAGCGGATACTTCCTGGTTTCTGGGAACCTGGGGAAACCAAATAAAGAGAGGAAGATTTAGGAATGTACAAGCATCCATTGAAATTATTTTGTACATACAAACATGACTATGTTGAAGTTGTACACATTTACAGGGATGGTTGTAGTTATGGGTAAAGATGTGACAAATAGACAGTTTTAACGTTTCAACTGTTTTTTAATTGGCTTTCTGTAAAAACAAGAGAAAAAAATATTGTAAAATTCCATGTTAATTGGAACGTGTACTTTTTTCCTGGTTGTCTAGTCACAACCATCATCCTAGTAGCAGTAGACTAATTTCACCTGTGGCACTTATTAGGAAATAGGTCACCTGGCTAAGCAATTGAAAATGTAATTAAAATATCAGCCCAATTACAGAACCTTTGTTCGATATCTACATGAAATTGTTTTCTCAAAGGGGATTATACACTTGGCACCGGACCGTCACACCTATCACACCAAGCTTGTTGGACATCCTATTCCAGAACCATGAGCATTAATATGGAGTTGGCCCTGACTTACAGATTTAACAGCCACCACTCTTCTGGAATGGATTTCCAGAAAGATTTGTGTGTGTCTCTGTGGGAATTTGTGCCCATTTAGCCAAAGAAGCATTTATGGTCACTGATGTTGGACTGGAAGGCCTGGCTCGCAATTGCCAATCCAATTCATCCCAAAGTCTGCTCCACAGTTCAGTGGCACTGTGCTGTACCCCACTCTAGCCGACACATGGCATTGAGCATGTTGATGTGAGGCCTGCGTTAATGCTGCTCAGCCATGGAAACCAATTTCGTGAAGCTCCTGACGCACAGTTCTAGTGCTGATGTTGCTTCCAAAGGCAGTTTGGAACTCTGTGGTGAGTGATGCAACAGATGATAGGCGATTTTCATGTGCTACGTGCTACATGCTTCAGCACTCTGTGAGTTTGCTTGGTCTAACACTTGACAGTTATAGTACTTACAGTTGACTGGGGCAGATCTAGTTGGGCAGAAATCTCAAACTCCCTTGTGGCAAAAGTGGCATCCTATGACAGGTGCATATTTCTGACAGTTGAATAAAATCTAGCACACAGCCTGGCAATGTCCATAGACAAACATTGGCAGAATGGCCCATACTGAAGAGCTCTGTGAAATATTAATGTGGCACTATCATAGGACTCCACCAACATGTCAGTTAATAAAACTTCTGCCATGCTATCCGAGGTACCCAGGCAAGCGCTTTTATTTTAAAGAAGAAACATGCCCGCATGCATTAAGGAAGATCCATGCAGAAAGGTCTAGGTCGTTGTGCAAGACCATGACTGGCCTGAACATAAACATCAAGCCAATTGACACCTTAGGGATGAATTGGAATGCTGAATGCGTCCCAGACTTCATCACCCAACAGTGCTCAACGTCACGCATTTTCAGGTGGTGCGACAGATTTGTCTTATCATATTATGTAAACATGACACAGTCAGGTGGTGCCACACAGACTTGTCTTGTCATATTATATACAATTTACACAATCAGGTGGTGCGACAGATTTGTCTTATCATATTATGTAAACATGACACAGTCAGGTGGTGCCACACAGACTTGTCTTGTCATATTATATACAATTTACACAATCAGGTGGTGCGACAGATTTGTCTTATCATATTATGTAAACATGACACAGTCAAGTTGTGCAACACAGATTTGTTGAGTCATATCACAGTGGGACCCCTGGATATTTCAAAATGTTGTCGTAGGCCTGAACTAGTTTAGTCAAGGATTCATCGATCTAGTCGTTCACATGGAATGGCTGGTGAAACCCAGGGAGCGATTTGAGAAAACCTGTCATATTATAAAACTTAGTTTTGTATAGTTGAGGACTTAAATAATCTAATTTAAATAACAGGAAAGAATTAAGCTGTTTCACTGTTTACTGTGAATGCCTTCTGGAATAAATATTGACAAATGAGCTGGTAAAATAAAAAGTATGTTATAAAATAAAGTGTTTTATTAAATCTGCAACAAATCATTTCAGAACAGAATCAGCACATTCTAATCGAACTACTTAATGCTTTCAACATCAAATTACTTCATTTGTCTCATTCTATCATGAATTGGGGAAATATGTTTTGTGTGTCAAGCTGCAGGATTTACTTTCATAGCACAATGATTGACAGCATGTTTCCTATACTGGCTTTAGCCATGAAGGAGAAGGCCTGCCCAGGCAAGTTCAAATCTAACAAAATGACTGCATGATTCTCTAATCATTCAACTTGTTACAGTACATGTATTAGAAATGTGTGTATAATAACTAACCTCACCATTTATTTTTGTGCAGTTCTGATGTCTTGTGCATGTTTGCTGAGATCAAACTAGGACATGTTGATAATGAACTGGTTACTAATAATGGTAGATAATGAAATTTAAATTCCATTGCAGTTACCCCAAATTACTTTTTCATGGAAGCTTTGTGGTATGCTGTTAAATGCATTCATAGAGGGTTAAAGACCTAAGATGTAGTATATCCTTATGAACACAATGACACGACTGTGCATGTATGTACAAATGGACACATTTTGCGGCAGGTACTGGCATATCCTGACAAATGTCAAGATTTTCAGTTAATTTAATGTCAGACCCTAAATGCTTGAATGTTCACTACCAAAGCACATAGTTTAGACTCACATGTCCGGGCTGCAGACCCCTTTGGCCCCTATTTTGCTACCTGTCG
The DNA here is from genome assembly GCA_016801105.1 of Esox niger. Lineage (NCBI taxonomy): Eukaryota > Metazoa > Chordata > Actinopteri > Esociformes > Esocidae > Esox > Esox niger. The sequence goes on from JACXGJ010004999.1 coordinate 7,264, forward strand.
GCTGGGATGGCGTGATTGGTTTTCATGCCCCCAAGGCAAGTCATAGCCTAAATGCCCGTCTGATGGTATGACAGCAGGTGGATCCACGTATATAGGATACTTAGCTCTCATCTTCTACTTAAAGGTTATTTATGACCCTCTGTTACTTCAGGCAAACCCTTTGCCCACCTGAACTATTCCCCTACGGTATGTCTTCCCAATAGAGGGCTGGGCATGTGTTCTGACATGTAGGCACGTAGCTCTCACATATATATTCTCACATGGACTATTTCTAAAGCTCCTTTACTACTACACATTTTCTTCAATGCATTCAGAAACAGGTTTTCGACATGTTCTTTGAATTGCAGCACAACTCTGCCAAAACATTCTTAAATATCCTGCACATGTGAGCAGGTAACTGTACTCCTACACGCAGTGATATATTATGGACGGCAATGTTTTTCTTTGCTGCTAAAGGGTTGCTTCAGTCCTATGACAATGTGGCACTTAGTGTTACTTTGAAATCCTACATTTATTGCACTTCATAAGATGATCATCAGACCTTGAGAATTGTTCTCTTCGTCTGGTGCAGTCAGAGACCTGGAACTGTTAGGAGACTAAAGAGTGTACACTGAATGGCACCCCTCAATTGAGTGCACTATTTTTAATCATTTTGGATACAATGACAAAGACTGCCAGGGAGTACACTGTGTCCTGTCTACGCAACAAACGTAGACAAGACTGTGCTCACTGTGTTCTGTCCCCATACGCAACAAACTGTGATCCACTGTGCATCCTCACATCATTCTATCAGTACCAGCGTTAACCTTTTCAGCAATTGTAGCTACAGTAGCTCGACGGTTGGTTCGGACCACACGGGCCAGCCTTCGCTCCCCACTTGCATCAATGAGCCTTGACCGCTTATGACCCTGTCGCCGGTTCACCTCTTTTCCTTCCTTGGACCACTTTTCATAGGTATTGACCACTGCAGACCAGGAACACCCCACGAGGGCTGCAGTTTTTGAGATGTTCTGACTCAGTCGTATAACCCTCATAATTTGGCCCCTTGACAAATTTGCTCAGATCCTAATGCTTGCCCATTTTTCCTGCTTTTAACGCATCAACCTTCAGGACAGAATGTTCACTTGCTGCCTAATACATCCCACCCACTGACAGGTGCCATGATAACGAGATTATCAGTGTTATTCACTTCACCTGTCAGTGGTCATAATGTTACGGCTTATCAATGTATGTATATACACACTATACTGTACTGGGACAAATGCATATACAAACCCTACAATACATGGAAACGCTGGGTGCAATGTGCACATCATACAGGTAAGTATATCAACAATGCCTTGTGGCCTTTTATGTGATGATGCAGATTGGTTGAGCACAGTCCAGGTTTAGGGGGGTTGGTGTTGGACATTTGGAGTTTGCTTGCTTGATTGCTACTAGAGGCTGCTTGCTGTTGGTTGCCTACAAGCTAAATAATGGTTGATGTCTGGTGAATGAGAAGCACGTAGGTGCTGCAAAATACGTGCTAGTTTCAACTCACCTGAGCATGCTGAGAGTTGCTAGGATCAGGCAAGGCCATAAACGCAAATAGGATTTTATAAAATTGGTTTATGTACAATGCGTTGGTGAGTGCCTGGAAACAATGTTAGGCCATGGTGTATCACAAAACCCTGAGAGGGCTGTTTGCTATTATAAAGCAGTTACAACACATTTTGAGTTCTCATGTACCACAGCTTTCAATCAACCAGCATCCAGGTTAAAAAATACGGTTTCAAATAACTTACACTCCTATATGTTAGGCTACTAGTAAACATGAACACCTGTAACCCACAGACATAAAGCATTTCAGCACATAGCTACTTTTATCAAGCTGTCTGTATTTCTAAGAAATGCTAAGAAGACGTGGCGAAGTAATGTGTTAACACCTCCCTTATCTGCAGTGTACACCTACATCCAAGATAGTATCTGACATCTGAGATTAGGAATGTTAGTCTGGGATCAGGTCCCGCTAGCTATGAAATTACTATTGCTGAAAGACCAAACGTAGGCTAGGTCAGCACTACACAGACACTTTATGAACACAGGGCCTGTTATTTAACAGTGTCAAATGTTAAATGTTACTGCACAGAGTTGCACCGGTCTTAAACACTGCTCTATTTATTTTTTTGGTCAATTTGAGATCCTGGCCTAACGACACCCCTGCTGTGTCCCATGTGTGTCATGCAGTGTAATCTCAAATATTATCCTCCCTCAGACTGCTCCCATAACCCCTCAACATGCTCCAAGCCTCTGATAGGCTGCTTGCTCATTCAGGTGATTACTCAGCATAATCACCTCAATCTTGTGCCAGTCCGTTAAACATTATGTGACACCCTCTGAAGCGCACAGTAATTGGAAGCCATGTGGTTTACACGCCTGCTTTTCTCCAAAACCAGGAGGGGATCTAATGCATGATGGATTTCTTATTCACATTCTACTGTGGCTATAGCAACAATATTTAACCACTTGTTATGAGTAATGGGCTTTTACTGATGGATGGACACAGATTTCTGTAAGGCACAACAACTTTAGAAAATAATAATAATAATGACACCATAATTTCTACCACCAACTGGGTTGAGCAGTTACACGACACATGGTGTGGAAGTCCTGCCAAGAAAAGCCCTAGCACCACCAAGAAACAAAATGATTTCCTATATTTTCAATATATTCTAATACTTTGTGTTTCAGTGTAACTCATGACCTCATCAGGTCACTTCTAAGTTACTTCATTACGCAATCTTAGTAATGGGAATAACATACACTAAATGTAATTCTTATTTTCATACTAATTACTCATAAAACCCAGTAGAATACATGAAAACAATATATGTTTATCCCATAACTTGATATTTGAATTTTGAAATATGGCAATTGGTCCAATTGGCAGCAAGCTAACATTTTTTATTAATTGTATAATTGTATAAAAAGTATAAAAGAGAACACAAATTTGTAGATAAGCACTATTCCATACTTGTCTTCTCCTTTCAAACAACATTTCTAGCTTAGAAGTTGTCAAATACATTTCCGAAATACACTGTAATGGGACACAATCAGACAAACATATGCCCACACGCACCCAGTGTAAATACGATGATTAACAGTGTTGTTACTGTGTAAAATTGGCACAACGAATGTTTAATCCCACCATTACACAGTCTATGAAGTGGGCATGCCAGGAGCCCGTAACCTGTTATCAGTATCCCATGCACACATGACAGGCACTGTCTCACAGTACAGCAAGGGAGGTACCGTGGCTAGTTAACGTTAGCAATAATAATGTAAATGTGGACAAAAATGTGTTTGCTGTCATCAGTGAAAGAATGGACAGTGTTTTCTAGCTAGAATACCTATCAGTGCCTGAATGGATAGGAATTTATTTAACAGATATTCTTCTCAGTTCCTAAAATCCCTAAATGTCAACTTAAGCAACACACTGGGCCTACATGACAGCTTTCCAACAGGCAAGTCAAACTATTAGGATATTTGCAAGGGACATATATTCTTATTAACCATCGATGGATCTTTTAAATGTTTTAATAGTAATATGAATAAAGGAAAAAAGGAAAACTACTCAATGTGTCTTTTACTCGCAGGTTTGTACACAAGCATGCTAAAAAGATTGTTCAATATAAATCATCAGCAGGTATAATGTGGACACTGTTTGAACCAAGCAATAGGTGGAGTCTTCTAGCATGTGTTGGTTTATGGGAATCAGTAGTATCGAAGATTAGGGTCAAAGTGCAGAGTCCGGTATGTCATACATAGATGGGTGTTTTGACTGCAGTTTTACAATGTAATATATTTCATTGCATATAGCCTACACAAGCATTGTTCAGGAAAAATACACATTAAATAGGGCTACTCATACAACCCAAAGTCAACTACTATTCTGAGGACAAGAATGATAGGGTAGTAATGTTTAAATAATGTATAGGAGAAATAACATTTTCATTAAACAAGTATAATAAAATGTATGGTTATGATTAGTACATATCCTATACTCTGATCAAAAGAGGTAATTTCAGTTGTAATTGGATACTACACTGCATGGTTTGTTAGGCCTACAGCATAATAACAAACCCATACAAATTACCTATAACAATTCAATACAGGCATGAAGAAAACATCATCAAATATCTTGATAAAAATTGCCTACTTTGAATGATTGACTAGAAGTGGCCTATGGAATGTGTGCGTCTTTAACCAACTGGCTACTCACCCGAATCACAGTGGCCTTTCTGAATCAAGAGGACTGAGGGATTTTTATTGAGTTCAGCTCTTTTGTTTTCGGCTCTCAAGCGGCATATACTGGGGTATGTCCTTCCATCACTCCCACACACCGGCTCTGCAAGAGTGCAAACGCAGGAACCGCGAACTCCGTGCGTTCCCGCTGGATATGCGCATGACAACCCATCGCCACAAATGCCGAGTCCACGCTCCCCGCAAAGGTCACCTTCTCCAGACGCACACACTGCGCAGCATCCGCAGCTGTCCTTCATAACACCATAGTAACATCGCGATTCAGCATCTGGAGGACAGCGAGAGGCATCACAGCTCTCCGGACACGCAGTTTGTCTCTTTCTAAGTAACCGCGCATGAACCGCTGAGACGATGAGAACGCAAACTACAAACTTGAGCATGGCTGAAAAACGATAACCTATTGTAAAATGTACACAAAGTTTTAATCAGTCCTAATGCTCTTGTCGTGTATAGGCCGGTCAATCACGTTACCTATCGTATTTAATTTGAAATAAAATTTACAATGAACATTCCGAATACACAGCTTCCAGCGGGTCTATCTTGCAGTTCAGTCTGAATGTCATTGTATCTAGGTTGTATCCAGTAACAGCCTGCTTGTAGATTTTTTGAGACACCTGCGTAAGCTCTAAGAAATGACCTACAACTGCCTGACTTAAAGTACAGAACCACTTGGAAAAAGCACCCTTTTCCAGAACAGCTGTCTCCTGCGTTAATGATGGTGTATGACAGCCTTCGATTACTTTTTTATTCATTAGATTTTTGTGGATCATTGGGTTGGATGTACAAAATAAAAGAAGGTTATTTTAATTTGATTCATAGATTAATCAACAGACTTAATGCTCCTTGCTTTGGAGGTTGGAATGTCAAACTTCTCAAAGATTTCAGCAAATTGGTCCACATTCAGTTGCCAAAAGTTATTCTTATGCCAGATACATTTCCAAAAATGTAATAAAAAAACAGAATGCAGTTATGTGCATATAATTTAAACCTTATATTCAATAGAAAATTGTTCAAAGACAACATATCAAATGTTTAATCTGAGAAATTGTTACTTGAAAAGTATATGCCCACTTTGAATTTGATGCCAGCAATGTTTCAAAAAAGTTGGGACAAAGGCAAAAGACTAGAGAATTTGTGTAATGCAAAAAAATACTCAACCTGGTTGAATATCACACACTTAGTTAGGTCCATTGGTAACAGGTCAGTAACATGATTGGGTATTAAAAGAGGGGTTCACTATTCTGGGGAGGGGTTCACTGTTCTGTGAAAGACTGTGCTGGCAAACAGTGCAACAATCATGTATGCTACTGTATGTCCTCCAGACTAAAGAGGAGAGAGACCATCTGGCTTCTTCTCAACACACAATTCAAAAGCTTGCATCTGTGATTGTATGGGGTTGCATTAGTGCATATGGCATGGGTGACTTGCACATCTGTGAATGCACAATGAATGTTGAACAATACATACAGGTTTGGGAGCAAAATATGCTGCCATCCAGACTATATATTTTTCAGGGATATCTTTTTTCAGAATGACAATGCCTAACCACATCCTGCATGTATTACAACAGCATGGCTCCTTAGTAAGAGTCTGTGTGTTAGACAGGCCTGCCTGCAGTCCAGACCCGTCACACATTGAAAACATTTAGCGCATTATGAAATGAAAAATACGACAAAGAAGACCCTGTTGAGAAGCTGAAATCAAGCAAAAATGGGAATACAATTCACTTCCAAAACTATAGCAATTTGTCTGCTCAGTTCCCAAACGCTTGCACAGTATTGTTAAAGAAGAGGTTATGCAACACAATGGTAAACATGACATCAAATTGAAGATGGATATGTACTTTTCCAAAAACAATAGCATTTTCAGTGTCAACATTTGATATGTTGTCTTTGTACTATTTTCTATTGATTATTGATGAAATGATTTGCACATCACTGTATTCTGTTTTCTGTTTTTACATAAGTAGAATCTCTATCATAACTCAGCTATGAAATGTCAAGTTTGACATAACTGACATGTAGCACACAAGCACTTGAGAGCACACAATTTTCAGGGAATCGTTTTGTCTGAACAGTGTCTTTTTAACAACCAATGGCCAAAAATCAAGGAACACATCTTTTAATAGAGATATTGATGTATTTACTGAAAAACTGGAATATTATTAATCAATTTTGTTTCTGGTGTAGATGACACATTGTGTTTGTCAGTTTGTGACAGCTGAATTTCAATATGTTATGTTATATCAGGGTACATGCTTTACTTGTAAAACCTATGAAATTTAAGAATTAAAAAATATCTTGTTAGAAATGATACTAAAACCAATCCTTTTTAAATTGACAACAAAGTATGACAAGTTGGATTTAGTGCAAAGGTTAGTGTTAGGCCACACAGCACTGATGTTAGGGTTAAAATTGGGGTAACATTACAAAACAATGGCACAACGTTGACCTCTCCATAGATTCAAACTTGTAACCACTGTAGTCTGGATTGCTGGCGTTTCTGTTCACCCACAACACCCTAGCAAACTACTAAGTCACTGTAAATGCAATGATCAATGCCCCAAGTGGTAGGCCTAAATATGTCATACAACTGAAAGGTTACAGATTTAAATAAACCACTCTATGGTCTCTGAAACCAACCTGTAATAACCCCAGCTGGTTACGTTAGTGTTCTCTGGGTGAATCTAGGACTAAGGGCATGCAATTAGCAAAACCTCCTTCAAAGAGGGACTGAGAGTTAATAAGGTACTAGCTCAAATACAATTTCTTAAGTGGTCTCTGGTTAACATTGCTCCGTTCCTCTACAAGGTGTGCTTGTGGTCCCTGTGGCAGGTCTACCAGCACACACCTTTTTCAGGGTTCTGTCATTTTATTACTAATTTATCTTTTCATTCGTGCAACACTATTATGATAGACATCCTCTACCTGTCTGTACAGCCTTTAGGTTTGTTCCAACTAATGAGTATCTTGTTGAGGCAGTGGTTTTGCCTAGGGGGCATTTAAGACATTTCTACCAGAGATGTTCAGCAGGGCGCACCTTATTTGAAATGTTCAAACGTTCAGCATGCTACTCAGAACAAACACCTTGGCTCCATTCATGGCATTTCAATCTGTTCCAATGCCCCCTGGGTTTACTGTTTTTTCACTGAAGCCAAAAATGTCTGCTAAATGTCCTATACAGTTGGGCTCAATAGTGTGCATAACCTTGGAAAATTGATAATATATGTACCATTTGTAAAGAAAACACAAGTGAGCAGGCAAAACACGTCTTTTATTTCTTATAGGATTCACATTCAACTGTAGGCCATAACAGAATGGTTCAATCATATAACAAAACATGGCAACAAAGAAAAAAATCCAAATCTGCATACACTTAGTTCTTAATACTTTGTATTGCCCCCTTTAGCATCAATGACAGCATTGAGTCTTTTGTAATAGTTGTATATGAGGCCCTGAATTCTTGCAGGTGGTGTAGCTTCCCATTTGTCTCGGAAATATGCCTTCAGGTCATGCAAAGTCTTTGGTCGTCTTGCATGAACCACATGTTTGAGATCTTACCAAAATGGCTCTATGATATTAAGTTCAGGAGACTGTGATGGCCATTCCAGAACCTTCACCTTCTTCTGCTGTAACCACTGGAGGGTCAACTTGGCCTTGTGCTTAGGGTCGCTGTCGTGCTGGAAAGTCTAAGAGCGTCCCATGCGCAGCTTTGGTACAGAAGAATGCAAATTGTCTGCTAGTGTTTTCTGATAACATGCTGCATTTTCTGAAGATTTCTGGTACCGTTAGAGCTCACCCCCCCAAAACATCTGAGAGGCACTACAATGGTTCACAGTGGGGAACGTATTCTGTTCACTAAACATACTGTAGTGGTTATGGTTGTGACCATAAAGCTGTATTTTGGCCTTGTCACTCCAAATTATAGTGTCCCAGAAGCTGTGAGGCTTCAAGGTGTTGCCGTGCATATTGTAACCGGGCTTTTAGTGGCATTGGCATAGTAAAGGCTCCTTTCTGGCTTCAAGTATTGTCGTATTGTGCTTCTTAAAACTACCATATTGTCTTTTTCCAGAGCAGCCTTACTCCTGAGGTTTCCTGTTGGTTTTTCTTTCCATCCCGAATAATTATTCTAGCAGTTTCGGCTGAAATCCTTCTTGGTCTACTTGACCTTGGCTTGGTATCAAGAGATCCCCGCATTTTCGACTTCAAAAATGTATTAAACAATACTGAATGGCATTTGCAAGGCTTTTGATATATTTTTATATCCTTTTCCATCTTAATAAAGTTCCATTACCTTGTTACGTAGGTTTTGATAGTTATTTTCTGCTCCCCATGGCTCAGTATCTAACCTGCTCAGTGCATCCATCTGAGAGCAAACAAACTCATTGACTATTTATACACAGATGTATTGGGAGGAATCAGGTTTTCTGACCGCCATCAGCCAGCACTGAATATACTGTCCCCTCCAAAAGTTTTGGAACGGCAAGGCAAATTCCTTTGTTTTTGTTGTTCACTGAAGACATTTGGGTTTAAGATCCAGAGTTCAGAATTTCAGCTTTCATTTACTGGTATTCACATCTAGATGTGTTAAACAACTCAGGACATACCACCTTTTATTTGAACCCACACATTTTTCAAGAGAGCAAAAGTATTGGAACATGTTACTGACAGATGTTTCTGGTTGCCCAGGTGTTGCCTTTTAGGTTGATTGTTCAAACATTAAATTGCTCTGCATGAATAGTCTAAATTTCCATCCTTGGTTTGAACCTATGAAGACAGCATTTCTTGTTAAAGAGGATAAACCAACATGAATACCAGAGAGCTGTCATTTGGAGAAAAGCAAGCCATTGTCAAGCTGAGAAAAGAAGGAAAATCAACCAGAGCCATTGGACAAACATTGGGCATAGCAAGCACAACAATTTAGAATGTCCTGAAAAAGAAAGAAACTACTGGTGTACTGAGCAACAGACGTCGAACAGGCCGGCCAAGGAAAACAACAGTAGCTGATGACAGAATTATCATGAGAAAACCCCCAAAACATCAGAGACATCACCAACAACCTCCACAGTGCAGGGGTGAAGGTATCACAATCCACTGTTTGAAGAAGACTCAGAGAGCAGAAATATAGAGGCCACACCACAAGATGCAAACCACTCATCAGCAGTAAGAATTGGAAGGCCAGATTGAAATTTGCAAAGAAGTATAGAGATGAGCCGCAAAGGTTCTGGAACACAATCTTATGGACGGATGAGACCAAGATTAATCTCTATCAAAGTGATTGAAATTGAAAGTGTGGAGAAAGAAAGGAACTGCTTATGATCCGAAGCATACAAGCTCTTCTGTGAAGCATAGTCATGGTTTGGGCGTGCATGGCTGCTTCTGGAACAGGCTCATTAATATTTATTGATGATGTAACTGATGATGGTAGCAGTAGAATTAATTCAGAAGTGTACAGAAATATTTAGTTTGAATACAGAAATGCATTGAAACTAATCGGGAAGAAGTTTATCATGCAGCAGGACAATGACCCAAAGCACACTGCCAACAAAACAAAGTACTTCATCAGGGGAAAGGAGCGGAAGGTTTAAGACTGACCAAGTCAATCACCTGACCTTAATCTAATAGAGCATGCATTTCACCTCCTTAAGAGGAGACTGAAGGGAGAAACGCCTCGAAACAAACGAACTGAGCTGCGGTAAAAGCCTGGAATAGCATCACAAATGAAGAATGCAACAGTTTGGTGATGTCGATGGATCGCAGGCTTGAGGCAGTTATTGCAAGCAAGGGTTATGCCACCAAATATTAAATGTTATTTACTTTAAGATTATTTGTTCCATTACTTTTGCTCACCTAAAAATGCTGTGGTCTAATACAAACGGTGATATGTCCTAAGTTGTTTAACGCATCTAGATGTGAATACCAGGAAATGAAAGCTGGAATTCTGAACTGTCTCATAATCATCTTTTGATCTTAAACCCAAATGTCTTCAGTGACCATCAAAAACAAAGGAATTTGCCTTGCCGTTCCAATACTTTTGGAGGGGACTGTATATTTAGTGCTGGCTGATGGCAGTCAGAAAACCTGATTCCTCCCAATACATTTATACCAGCTCCTGTGGATTCCTTCCTTCCTGGCCCTTAGTACAGAAAGATCAAAACAGTGTGGTGTTCGGATTTGTCACCACCAGCTTTGCACATCTGGATCAAACAATTATTGGCCATTATTGTTTCCAAAACTGCACAAGCTCTGTCATGTTGGATGGGGAACATTGGTGAAAGGCATTTTTTAACTCTTTCCCCATATTCTTAACTGGATTGATGACCGGGCTTTGACTGGGAAACTCCTGGACACTGATCTTTGAACTTGTTTTTAAACCACACCAGTGTGGCTTTGGGGTTGGAGCAAATTGTTTGGAGTAACTAATCAGACATGGCTAATTGAAATTAGAAAACACATTTTCAGGAGCAAGTAACCAAGGTAGGCAGCAGCAAGTCATTAATAGGAATGACAAAAAAACGACATGAAACAATTAGAATTTCTCTCTGTATACTTAAAAACAGAAATCACACTCAGTATACTTAAAAACAGAAATCACACTCAGTATACTTAAAAAAATGTATCATAATTTACAATCATAAAAACAGCAAATCAAAACCATGAAGGAATCAGCATCAAAGTTTACAAGTCAAGGGATCAGACTTAAATTCCTTCATCATTTATTTAAACATTTCAAGGGGGACAACTTCTTCCAATTTAAAACCATTTTGTAGGGTGTTCCAAGCAGATGGGGCAAAGCACATACATTTTTTTTCCAAATTCTGTTGGGCATTGGGGATAGCAGGATAAAGTCCTGTTAACGATGAGAGTACTCACCACAAATTAAAATGAATAAATTATGGCTTTGAAAAATACAAGTATACCAGTGAATGAGGCCATGAGTGACTAGGAAAGGCCAACCAATCCCAGTATATACATTGCAATGACTTGTAAGTGATTTGCAGTTTAAAATAAATCTCATTGCTCCACTGCAGTGTTTCTTAGTCTTGGTATTTGGTATTTGGGACCCATGTTTTTGTTTTTGCCCAATCACTCACACATCTGTTTCAAATGTTGCCCTTACACACTTGATTGACGTAAGCAACCTATCACCAAGTGATTCATTTGAATGAGTGCTTGAGCAAAAACGAATGGAAGCATTCAAAAACACAGATCTGCCACAACTTTATGACTGTATAAATAAAGGAAAATAAATGACATCCATATTCTAACACATTAAAATATGGAAAAGGGGGGTGAAGTCCTTTGAGACCAACTGTATGTACAATTGTGCCAAAGATGGATGCTCTCAGAATAAAACACATCCAAGCTTTTCTAACTTCCAATGAGTCTTTTGTTTTATAAATTCACATGGGGATCATACTAAATAATGTAGGAATTATTAGCTTAATATAGTAAGTTTGTTGGCCGAAGTGTATATTTGTGTGTGTGTGTGTGTGTGGGTGTGTGTGTGTGTGTGTGCGTGTGGAAGATAAAATGGCCCAAGCAGAACTAAGGTGAAGTGAATTTGTCCCATATTACGATTGAAAGTGACTGCTGTGAGCAGGTGATAAATTGCAAAGTCATGGCACTGGAACAGTGGGTCATGGATAAGGCTGAATGCCCACATTGAGATAATAAAAAATAAATCAGTTTTTATGTATTGTATGAAGGTGTGCTTGGTACAACGAAGTTAAAGGTTAAATGTGTAGGATGTTGATGATGAAGAATAAGATGATAATGCCGGAGAAGTCATGGCTTGAAAGACTTATTGGCATAGGTGTTGTTAGGCCTGAAAGAACATGATGCAGTACACCCCTGTTTCCAAAAACGTTGGGGCACTGTGTAAAATGTAAAGAAAAACAGAATTCAATGACAAGAAAATCCTTTAAACACAATATTCACTCACTGTATTGGGGGGGTCCGGGGGTCCGAAAACCAGTCAGTATCTGGTGTGACCACCATTTGCCTCACGCAGTGCAACAAATCGCTTTCGCATAAAGTTGATCAGGTTGTTGATTGTGGCCTGTGGAATGTTGGTCCACTCTTTTTCAATGGCTGTGCGAAGTTGCTGTGCATTGGCAGGACCTGGAACACGCTGTTATATACGTCAATCCAGATCATCCCAAACATGCTCAATGGATGACATGTCCGGTGAGTTTGCTGGCCATGCAAGAACTGGGATGTTTTAAGTTTCCAGGAATTCTGTACAGATACTTGCAACATGGGGCCGAGCATTTTCGTGCTGCAACATGAAGTGATGGTCGTAGATGAATGGCAGAACAACAGGCCTCGGGATCTTGTCACAGTATCTCTGTGCATTCACAATGCCATCAGTAAAACCACCTGTGTTTGTTGTCCATAACACAAGCCTGCCTATACCATAACCCCACTGCCACCATGGGCCACTCGATCCACAATATTGACATCAGCAAACCGCTCACCCACACAACGCCATACTTGCTGTCTGCACTCTGCCCTGTACAGGGAAAACCGGGATTAATCCATGAAGAGAACACCTCTCCAAAGTGCCAGACGCCATCAAATGTTAGCATTTGCCCACTCAAGTCGGTTATGACGACAAACTGCAGTCAGGTCGAGACCCCGATGAGGACGCCAAGCATGCACATGAGCTTCCCTGAGACGGTTCCTGACAGTTTGTGCAGAAATTCTTTGGTTCTGCAAAACCGATTGTTGCAGCAGCTGTCCGGGTGGCTGGTCTCAGACGATCATGGAGGATAAGATGCTGGATGTGGAGGTCCTGGGCTGATGTGGTTACATGTGGTCTGCAATTGTGAGGCCGGTTGGATGTACTGCCACATTTTCTGAAACTCCTTTGGAGATGGCTTATGGTAGAGAAATTTACATTGAATTCACGGGCAACAGCTCTGGTGGACAGTCCTGCAGTCAGCATGCCAATTGCATCGTGCTGTGTGATGGAACTACACATTTTCGAGTGGAATTTTATTGTGGCCAGCCTAAGGAACACCTGTGCAATTTTCATGCTGTCTGATCAACATCTTGATATGCCACACCTGTGAGGTGGCTAGATTATCTCGGTAAAGGAGTTCACAAACAAAGATTTGGCAGATTTGTGAACAATATCTGAGAGAAATAGACCATTTGTGTACCTAGAGAAAGTCTTAGATCTTTGAGTTCAGCTCATGACGAATGGAGGCAAAAAAAAAAGTGTTCCATTTGTAATTTTGTTCAGTTGTAAGAGTGATAAACATTGTTGCTCTCTATGGATTGAAATTCTGTCATCCTTGGTCGTTCTCTTGCTGCTTTGTCATGTGGTCAAAGACAGTATCTTCCACAAAGCTGTTTCATTGTGTATGAATCAGGAGGATAACCCAATGAAGGATAAGTGTTGGCTCTTTCCTCACACAGTCAGAAGACATTTTATTAATTCTTGGCACTCGTTTGATGCAATTTCAACTCTTTTTTTTAAGTAAACAGTAATATGGATAGACAAATCCCCATGATCTGCGAGGAGCGCCACTTTAAAGGCCCAAACTTGATCTAAGGACTTTGATCAGGACCCGATGGTGGCTGAAACGTGGGAATGAGGAAACATAAAAAGCTAACAACTTGAAAAGGTTCTACTGAGACATGCAGCAACCCATGCCCTTCAAAGTCACATGCCCTTCAAATTCACTTTACAACAACAAAGTTCCTCTAACGAGTGTGTACAAGCGAGGTGTGCCTTATCTAAGAAACACATAACAAAAATAGGTTCACACAGCTCAGTCATTCTATATAATTTATATGAGTGTATTTCTCAATTCCCATACATCTTATGAGTCATACGGTTCTGAAGTGCACTTAACTGCTACAGTACAGTACAGTCACTAACTGGACTTAATTTGATGTCAACACAAGATGTCAACATAATGAACATTTAAGCCTCTGATTAATCTATTACAGCCATGATCAAACAAATCTTTTTAACATGACAGATTTAGTGTAAGTTAAGAAACATTTATTAAGTTAAGAAACAATATTATGGTCAGTCATTATTACATTCCCCACTTTAGCTTTAGAAACTCACCTTTGTGTGCATAGTCTTGAGTAGAATCTGGACATTCCACTGGTAAAACAATAGAGGCAGTAAAAAAAAAAAATATATATTTTTTTAACCCCCGCAAAATCTTTAAAAGATTCCTAAATGTTATATTTCTATGAATAGCTATTTGATTAAGAAACAGGTAAAAAATGTTGAATATGTATTTCAGAATGTTAAATTTCTAATGGTGGATCAACATAAAAAATATGAATTATTCTCTTTAAGTTAATAATAAAATATATATATATATATATATATATATATATATATATATATATATATATATTGTTTTTTCTTGTAAATTGCTTCTTTAGTTGTAAGACTTACAAACTCACTGACTTTTGCGGCTTACCTATTATAAATAATATCTATAATGCTGTGTATGTACACTCCCACCAAAAGGTACTGTAACTGTCTGAGGGACAGTGTTACTGAGATTTCTAGTTTAGTCTACTTTTCATTAGTGTTTAAATATATGCATTAATCTAAAGTTGTACTAAAATATTTTAGCATAAAAATATTTCTTTTTACATAATTTCATTAGTGTTTAAATATATGCATTAATCTAAAGTTGTACTAAAATATTTTAGCATAAAAATATTTATTTTTACATTTTGTTCCTTATTACAAATGCAATTTTTGATGTTGTGGTCAAAGGTCAAATTATCAGCGGTTAACGAAGCTTGTTGCATTGCGGGTAAATAAAATACGGGGAGAGAAACGTGGCTTCAAGGAAAATATTTGCGGCCTCAAAGATTTTGCACGGTCCAAGAGGCGCGCACGGTAATTGTGCTTTTGTATTACAGCCTTATCATATTTGTGTTTAATAATTGTTGTAATTTCTTTGTATTTAATGCACTTTCTGTACCATTGTGACGCTAACATTGTGGACCCGTCGAGTTAAGGAATGTGCTTAAGAGACTGTAAAATGACTGTAAGTATATGTAATTCATTGTATTTTGTGTACTTATTTTTTGTAGTTTTCACGGTGTCTTACGACGAAAATAAGAAATAAATCATAAAAGGACATCTGTATGATGCGTGGCCTTATTTAATTGGACCAGTGTAATTACAGGTACTTATGTTTTTGTGCTTTCTGCAACATCAAAGTTGTTATATTGCATGCAAATCGCTTATCGTTAGGTTCTCATTGTAGTCCTCTACCTAAATTCTGACCTCCACATCTCATAAAAAACTCTGAATGATAACACATCCTTCCATATTTTGCTCTTAGCCTTAAGGCAGCCCAAATTTGGTTAGGGTTAGGGTTCTTTTCTTCCAAATGAGAAGTGTTTAAACCGTAAATGCATATTTATCTTGTAAAAAGCTAATTGTTAATATATTGTGTTTCTTTAATGTATTACATGTTGATTTAGTTAATTTGAAATGCGAACATTATTTAACATGGCAATTAATTGAGAAAACAAACTTGTCTTACAATAACCGGAGACAATGTATAGTGAAATATATTAATAGAGTGATAATGGCTGGGTGAGTGTGGACTCCTTCATATCACCATTATTGCACAACAATATTCTGGAATTGTTTTTAATTACATTGATGTGTTTACAGTCTACATCCATCATTGGAACCTTGATAACGTCTTAAATCATCTCCATACCAGATGGACAGAACAGTCTTATCTGCCTTTGTTTCTATTTCATCAAACAGCTGAGTAAACAGCTGAGTCCTTTGGCTGTGATCTTTTTGTGGGTGCTCACACTTAAAACAAGTCATGGCATGTCAAATATAGCTTCTTGGGAATAACACTGAGATAAGCCTAGATTGGCTAAGCAAGGGAATATTATGGAAGATCTAATGCAAATGAACACTATCTGTTCTATAATTCTGAAGGACCACTATTGCCAAAATGGAATTGACCTTAAGAGAAGAAATATTGAAATTAAACTAAATTTAATCTTTTTTCTGTATTTCTGTAAGTCAATGTGGCCTTGCTATATGATTTTCTAGTCATTTAAATATATCCATGCAAGTCATCAGGTGCATTATAGCCTATTAATTTCACTGTTCTACATTTGCCGTTTATAAACCCAAACACGACACTTTATCAATGTTGGAAAATGAGTAGCCATAAAAACATATTGTGATAGAATTACATTTTAAGTGTATTTTCTTCTTATTATAATTACTGTATGTCCATGCCAGAAATGGGTTGCATTTAAAGTCTTATAGTTGAGAACATTAACGTCTGAGAGGAAAGAAATTACATGACATTTCCACTTTGGGTGAGTGTGACTGCGTAAGTAATTATTTCATTTATAGCCGCTGTCATTCCGCCTGCTCGTTCTGCATACAAATCCATTATTTCCTCTGGAAAACTCATAATTCATAAGCTCATTATGGAGGTTGTGAATTAAAAGCTGTAAGAAGGCTTTGTAATGCGATTTCCTGATCAGAAGTGGCCTAGTTTTAAAAGTCAAGAAGAGTTTGAAATAAGTTTTTGTCTTTCTTCTGCTAAAGTACTTTAACTTTGTAGCTTAGGTTGTCAGTAAATGGACCGTCCAGAACAGAGCTTCATAAAAAATGTACTAATGCAGATGGCATGTTTCACAGCTCTGCTGTGCAGTTATCATGCAAGCCTTTTTTCAGAAAAGATAGATTATCATTTTCTAAATAGCTTACTGCCCTTTTTCCTCCACTCCAATTTCCAGTTATGGTATTGCCTCATTTCAGCGACTCCTCAAAGTTCAGGGTAGTTGAAGATCACGATGTGGCTTCCAATGCACATCTCACCAAGCAAATCTCACCAAGCTTTGTATTACACTGCTCACTCAACCAGAAATTATTTGTTGGTAACCCTGTACATATGCACAAGGAGTAACTAGTGTGCAACGAGATAAAGCAGTTCCATCCAAAATCTGACCCCTGGCCAAGATTTGAACTCCTGGCTGTAATGACACTAATTTACTATTGAGCCACTGGGAAGCCCTCAGAATAATACTATTTTTATGCAATAGTTTGTATCCAAATGTCCTAACGGTATAGGGAGAATGCTCTTCATCCAACTATAGAGAAGCACATTCAAATACCTGCCTTAGATTTGAATGCTTTCAGATTCACTTGGCAAAAATACAGTTAAGACACAGTTATCATAATTGTGGCTCTGTACACCACCACAATAGATTTGAAATGAAAAAACCAAGATGCAACTGAAGTGCAGACTTTCAGGTTTATTTTAAAGGGTTGAACAAAAATTGTATGACACTTTTAGGAATTGCAATTGTTTTCATACAAATGTAATTAGACAAATAAACACAAATATGAATAAAATGTTAATTTATATAACTTTGTAAAAAATCCTTACAGGTAATGACTGCTTGAAGTATGGAATTCATGGACATCACCAAATGCTGGGTTTTGTCCGTTGTTGTTTGTTTATGGGTCTTTCTGCCTTTAGTTTTGTCTTCAACATGTGAAATGCTAGATCAGATTGAGATCAGGTGTTCGACTGAGAATGTACCAAACGGTCGATTTGGCCACTCCTGATGTTCCCGCTATCTCTCTAATGGAATGTTTTTTTTTTGCAGCCTAAGGATGGTGTGTTTCACTTGCATTTAGAACTATTTTGACCACAGCTTGCAAATGTGAATGCCACACCTGGAATCAATTCCAGACCTTTTACTTACTTAATTGATGAAGAAATGACAAATAGCCCACAGCTGTCCATGAAACTGAATTTGTCCAATTTCATTTGGTCCATTAAAGGGGCTACATATTAAAGAGCTGTAATAACTAAACCGTCCCCCAATTTGGATGTGAATACCTTCAAATTAAAGCTGAAAATCGCACTTTAAGCGCAAATTCATTATTCATCTGTAATGTGAATATATTTTGATAAATAGCCAAAATATTAATACTTGTGTCAGTGTCCACTTATTTTCGGACATAACTGTTTATTATCTTTACACATATACTTCACGTTTCATGACAAACCAAATATATTAGTGGCCAGACAATTGTATGATATTAAGAGAGATTGTACAAAGAGAGATTGTACGATCCATGAAGTCTAGTCAATAACTAGGAAAGTACTTTCATCTCCCACTGATATTAATAACAGTTTCCGTCAAGTTTTATGAAACCCTATATACATCTAAAGCAGATGCTAATCCTTTAAACTTGTATAACTTTTCGGAGGAGTGTAATCTTCCCTTCCTGAATCAAGAGAATACTGACATCCTTAATATAGAAATCTCTCTGAAAAATTACCGAAAATTCTCTACCAGGCCATTTGATGGTGATGGTGATCAAACTAGTCAATTTAGGTGAGACCAAACAGATACTCTTTCTTCAATCTTTGATGTCTCTTCAAAATTATGCATGTGATAAAATGTGAAGCAAAATGTTACATCCCATAATATAGTGAAGGTCTTTCACAAAGTCCAGTGCTCCCACATGTGGTCCTACAGATATAATACAGTATTATTGAAGATGAGTAAAAAAAAAAAAATCCAAGAAAATAAAATGTACTTTTGAAACAATAAATAAATACTCCCCAAACAGTTACTTTCATCTGCCACAAGACAGTGTGCTTGATGTTTCCTTTGATTGACGTGCAATCAAGTCTTTTGCCCACGGCATCAGACCACACCGATATTGTTGGTTAAAATACCATAAATTAAATGCCTCGGTATACAGATAACATTCTCATCTTTGTAACTTAACCACAATCAAGTATCCCAACAAAAGGGTATAATCAACTTGTTAAATATGTTTTGTAACTTCTTTTCTAAATTAATTAAGTGAAATAATAGACAATACTTGTGCAGTTCCAGGAACCCTATTGGTTGGAATATTTCATATTTCCTCAGAGAAATGTAGATTAACATTGTTTTACCCATTTTCCATTTTGCAGTTCCAACAACCAATTTTCATTTACAGCAGATGTTAGCAATTAGGCTTATGTGCCTTGCTTGGGGACAGAACAGATTTTACTACTGCTCTTACAAACCTGTTTCCAAAAAAGTTATGACACTGGGTAAAATGCAAACACAAACAGAATGCAATGGTGCGCAAATCATTTAAACACTATATTCAATAGGAAATAGTAAAGACAACACATCAAATGTTGTAACTGATTGTTTCTTGAAAAATATATGCCCTGAATTTGTTGCCAGGTAACACGTATCAATAAGGTTGGGACAGAGGCAACAAAAGATTAAAAAGGTTGTGTAAATCCTAAAAACTAAACCTGATAAAATATCACACAACTACCTAGGCCAATTGGCAACAGGTCAGTAACATGATTGGATATTAAAAGATCATTCCAGAAAAGATGGGTCTGTCAGATAGGAGGATGGGGAGGGGTTCACAACTCTGTGAAAGACTGCATGGGCAAATAGTGCATCAATTTAAGAATAATATTTCTTAACATATAGTTGCAAGGAGTTTTGGGATCTCACCATCTATGGTACATGAAATCATAAAAAATGGCTTTGAATCTGTAGAAGTCTCTGTATGCAAGGGACAAGGCCGAAAACCACAATTGGATGGCCATGACCTTCGGGCCCTCTGGTGGCACTGCATTAAAAACAGACACGATTCTGTAGTGGACATCCCTGCATGGGCTCAGGAACAATTCTGAAAACCAATGTCTGTGAACACAGTATGTCGCTGCATCCACAAATGAAAGATATTCCATGTGTTGGACCTCAGATAAATGTGAGGCATAACAGTGAACAACCCCCTTACTTTATATTTTGTTACTTTCATATGTCTTAATTTTATTACAGAAATGTTGAGTTCTTTACTCATTTGTGCATATATTGCACATTCACACATGCTTTAAAGCAGAAATAAGCACATGTAGGGGACTGTGTTACTCAGGCAATTTGGGGTCAATTAGAGGTCCTAAGGTTCACGTGCAGGTGTTGCAACATTTCTAATGTGACCTTGAGTTTGAGACATATGACGTGCAGTAATCGCATGTACCTTTTGTTTTCATTTCTGGTGAGCTGTACGGTATTAAATTCATAAAGTATTGGTGAGGATATATGTGAGTGATAAATATGTCGATAGTACGCAGTAAAGAATGTTTGAGTAATCCTTACTTGTTAAAAAGATCCAAAACCATGCTTGGAGATCATTGTTATTATTCAAGTGTGTAACACATGCTAAGAAGAAACCATATTTATTATCAACGAGATCCAGAACCACTGCCCCCTTCTCTGGGCTTGAGCTTATTTATAAAGAATACGAATGAATAACGTAACTATTTTAGCTTTTTCAAATTTGAATAATGTCCAACATTAGTCATACCGTTTGAAATTGTAGCAAATTTTTGAGGAATCTATACGATTTATAATGGTCTTGTAATTCTAGCATTCCAATAACCTATACATTGAGAATAGCTGAACAGCTGATCTATAGTCAGTTACTAGTCAGCTGCAAGTCATTGCTAAAAACAGAAATAGTTACGTTATTCATTTGTGTCTCCAGCATAATGTCTGTACAGCAGGCCAGATTCAAACCCTTGTTGCAGGGATATTAGTAGCTAAGACCACTAGACCACCGTAAAACACAGGAAGGTGAATACCTTGGGTTGCTAATCCATCAAAATGGTTCAAATAATGACAATCTTCTGTTCTTCAGAAATATATAGAATTGATACTCACATACAAGAAATTATAATATTATCATGGTGGGAGATTTTAACATGGCTTTAAGTACAAAGGAACATAAAGGAAATTAAACAAGATACTCAGCATCAGGCATTTAAGGAGATTATTAATATCATGGACATATTAGCACTTGTAGATATATGGAGGCTTTAAAACCCTGATATAATGAGATATAATGTACATGGAGGAGGCTTAATCAAGCTAGTCATCTTGATTAATTTCTGGTCTCCTTTTTACTGGCATGAAAAATGCAGTTTTGATAGACTGAATGTGATTGGACTATCATTAATTTGGCAGAATATTTGGCGCAGTGAAGCAACAGAGGATCTGCGTGAGTGTCTGGAATGCACTGATTGGGACATTTTTAGGTCTGCCACTAATACTCTGTATGAGTACACTGATGCTGTGACTTTATACATCAGCATCTGTGAGGACAGCTGCGTACCAATACGGACCAGGCTGAGCTACAACAATGAGAAGCCCTGGTTCACAGCTAAACTCAGTCGGCTGTGTTTGAAAATGGAGGCCTTCAGGAGTAGGGACAGGAACAGGTACAAAAAGGCTACAGTAAATAAAACATTAGGAAAGCAGTGAAATAAGTATGGAGACAAACTATTAGAACAGTTTCGACCGGCAAATTTGGTTCTAATTAGAGAGGCCTCCAACTAATAAGCAACTAAAGCCTAAATCTCCACACTCCATTAAAAACCTACCGCTCTCCAATGATCTGAATGAGCTCTACTGCCGATTTAAAAGGATGTAAGGGCAGCTCTGACAACATACCTTCTCCCTGTGTGTCCAGCCATCAACGCCAACCCCCAACATCGGGACCCATTCACAATCACCCATCCCAATCATCCCGACTCCTGCCTCTAAAAAGGAACTTTCAGTTTCACAGACAATGGTTAAGCATATACTAGGACAACAAAATCTAGTTCAATAGAAAACTCCATTGAGCTAACCCTAACCCTTGTTTTTGTCCTAGAGACCGGCCCTAAGAGCATGAGAACCAAATATCTTGTCTGATAAACCTGAATGCCAAGCACTACATTTGGCTTAAGAAATGTACTGCTCATCACCTGGCTAAGACCATCTGGAAGATAAAGCATGGTGTAGGTAGCATAAAACAAGAAGATGCTTCTATGAGGATGCTTCTCAGCCGCTGGTACTGGGAGATTGATCAGGATTGAAAGAAGGATGAAAATACATAGAAGTCCTTGAAGCGAAATACAACAAGATACATAGTCCTTGAAGCGAAATACAACAAGATACATAGTCTTTGAAGCGAAATACAACAAGATACATAGTCCTTGAAACGAAATGCAGCAAAATACATAGTCCTTGATGCGAAGTACAGCAAAATACATACAGTAGAAATCCTTGAAGAACTTGATCCAGAGCACTCAGGACCTCAGACTCTTGTGAAGATTCATCTTTCACCATGAGAACAATGTGAAGCACACAGCCCAGACAACGCTGGAGTGGCTCTTGGAAAGCACTGTATAATGTTTACTGAGATGGAAGAACACAAAGCAAGGGAGAATTTTTCGACATTTAGAATCTTTCCTGATCAGCCATTCTTTTGGAGAAATTTCAGAGAGGATTGTATTTTTTAGCATTGTAAACTTTTAGCATTGTATGACACAGTAATTTGTTAAAAAACAAGTTTGGACATTAACAAACCGTTATTCTATATATACATACAGTGGGGATGAACAAGTTTTTGATACACTGCTGATTTTGCAGGTTTTCCTACTTACAAAGCATGTAGAGGTCTGTAATTTTTATCATAGGTACACTTCAACTGTGAAAGATGGAATCTAAAACAAAAATCCTGAAAATCTCATTGTATGATTTTGAAATAATTCATTTGCATGACGTAAGTATTTGCTACATTAGAAAAGCAGAACTTAATATTTGGTACAGAAACCTGTATGCAATTACAGAGATCATACGTTTCCTGTAGTTCTTGACCAGGTTCACACACTGCAGCAGGGATTTTGACCTTCTCCAGATCCTTCAGGTTTCGGGGCTGTCGCTGGGCAATACGGACTTTCAGCTCCCTCCAAAGATTTTCTATTAGGTTCAGGTCTGGAGACTGGCTAGGCCACTCCAGCACCTTGAGATGCCTCTTACAGAGCCACTCCTTAGTTGCACTGGCTGTGTGTTTTGGGTCATTGTCATGCTGAAAGACCCAGCCACGAACCATGTTCAATGCACTTACTGAGGGAAGGAGGTTGTTGGCCAGGATCTTGCGATACATGGCCCCATACATCCTCCCCTCAATACAGTCCTGTCCCATTTGCAGAAAAGCATCCTCAAAGAATGATGTTTCCACCTCCATACGCCACAGTTGGGATGGTGTTCTTGGGGTTGTGCTCGTCCTTCTTCCTCCAAACACGGCGAGTGGAGTTTAGACCAAAAAGCTCTATTTTTGTCTCATCAGACCAAACAACCTTCTTCCATTCCTCCTCTGGATCATCTAGATGGTCATTGGCAAACTTCAGATGGGCCTTCAGGTCATTGACCAGGTCCTCCCGCATAGTTCTGGGCTGATCCCTCTCCTTCCTTATGATCATTGATGCCCCACGAGGTGAGAACTTGCATGGACCCCCAGACTGAGGGAGATTGACTGTCATTTTGAACTTATTCCATTTTCTAATAATTGCGCCAACAGTTGTTGCCTTCTCACCAAGCTGCCTATTATTGCCTATTGTCCTGTAGCCCATCCCAGCCTTGTGCAGGTCTACAATTTTATCCCCGATGTCCTTACACAGCTCTCTGGTCTTGGCCATTGTGGAGAGGTTGGAATCTGTATGATTGTGTGGACAGGTGTCTTTTATACAGGTAACAAGTTCAAACAGTTGCAATTAATACACGTTATGAGTGGAGAAAAGGAGGGCTTCTTATAGAAAAACGAACAGGTCTGTGAGAGCCGGAATTCTTACTGGTTGGTAGGTGATCAAATACTTATGTCATGCAATAAAAGAAAACATTAATTATAAAAAAAATTGTACATGTGATTTTCTGGATTTTTGTTTCAGATTCCGTCTCTCACAGTTGAAGTATACCTATGGTAAAAATGTCAGACCTCTACATGCTTTGTAAGTAGGAAAACCTGCAAAATCAGCAGTGTATCAAATACTTGTTCTCCCCACTATATAGGAACAGAAGGGTTAATCATTTAAAATTAAGAGGCCACTGCAAATTGACACTTCTGTTACTCACTCAAAACTTTCCTTTTCAACTTTTTTGGACATCTATCTATCTATCTCGAGAGAGAGTTTATTCTCTCTCTCTCTCTCTCTCTCTCTCTCTCGCGCTCTCTCTCTCTCTCTCTCTCTAACAGTCACTGGAAAGGGAGGAGGAAGACACAGAGAGAGTGGCTAACTTTTCCAGGGTGGGACCAAAACAAAGTGGAAGAATAATGTAATCTTTGATCCTTTTGTTACTTTTGACTGGTTTGAAACAGAAGTTGTTGAGCTTAACTCTAAAGATAGTTTCCAATCAGATTTACAGAATATCATCCAAACAACACTTCTCCCAGACAGAGGTGTGAAATAACACAGGTAAGAATTCCTGAAACAGCTTTGACAGTTACTCAGTGTGACTTAGTGTTGTGCACTAGTCTAAAAACGCTGTCTCTGGTACACATGTACTGCACCAGCATGGGTTTAAAAATTATCTCCACAATGTCCTCATGAAAAAAGCATAAAAATAAGACATTGCCCCAAAAAGAACATCTTTTAGAAAAGGAATCACTTAAGGGGTTTGGGCCTCCCCTACTACTACATATATGATGTTTCAGTTTTGAGATTGGTTGCAATTTTGACCTGATTATCAAAGTTTGCTTGCTTCATTTCTGGTACAGATTTCTGGTAACTTTGGTTCATAGTTTATCTTGAGCCTCCTGACCCCAGTAGGGGGCAGAAATAGTCCATGTTGTGATTCTTCTCTCGTCGCTGTTCTGGTGTTTCATTTCAGAATTAGGCGACAACATGCAGAGGGATGAAGTCAATGCCTTTGACCTACACCGGCTCTGCCTCTGAAGGGGCAGATGCATAAGGGAAAGGCTACTGCTTCCTACTGCTCCGCTGGTCAGCCATCTGGGTACCCTAACCTCTCTCTCTGTCTCGCTCCGTCTCCCTCTCTGTCTTAATCTATTCATCTCTTTGTCTCACTCTTTCTGTTCATCTCTCTATGTCTCACTCTTTCTTGCCACTAATTTTATATGTGCTGCTGTGACACCTTGTTTGAATTTGAATCGACAATAATCAACCTTTGCTGAGGAAAAATTTCCTGAGAATAGAGTACCACATTAGCACTCTAAATGTTCATTTAAACAAGCTGGTTTTTGTGTGAATAGCTTTTAGTATGCTATTCCATTAACCACATATTATAGGCTACCGCGTGTTGTGATTTGGGTTTGAAGAGAGAATGTTCTCACCTGTAAAAACACCAAAACAAGCGGATACTTGAAAATGGATTTCACATTCACTTATCTGAGTGAAGGTGCACAATCTGCGCAAAAGGTTCCAGCATTCAGCATCTTTCCTATGATGTGGAAGACATAGGAATTATATGCAAAAGCTTTCAAAAGATTGGGGTAGCGTACAAATTTTCTTGTTTTAGAAAGAAAAGTAATTTCTTAAAATTAAGTCAAATTGATTAAAAAAAATACAGTGTAGAGATTGTGCAATGTTGTAAAGGACTCATGTTGCTGGAAACAACTGATATTCAATGGTACATAAGCATACAGCATTGGCAAGTATCAGTTCTGTGTTCCAATGTCCAGTCCTGTTGTGTTTGCTAATCCAAGTTTTGTCACGTCCGCACCTCTGCGAGCGCGCAGAGGCAGGCGCTTGCGCCCGTGAACATCCCAGCGCGCACCTGTCCTCACACCTGTCTTCAGTCTCCACTCACACACCGGTTCCCAGTCTCCTCATCACCACGCCCTATAAGTACTGCTCCCTGCCGCTTCTTCCCTGCCAGATCAATGGTTCATGTTTACATGCCACATCTCGCACTTTCTAGATCCCCGCCTTGCTTACCTGTGTACCGACCGATCGCCCGTTCCCGACTACCCCGCCTGATCCTTGCCTGTACTTCTGCTCTCTGCCTGTGTTCCGACCGCCTGCCTGTCCCCGACTACTCTGCCTGTTCCTTGCCTGTCCTTCTGCCGCCCGCTCGGTTCTCGACCTTCTGCCCGTCCCCGACAACTCTGCCTTCTCGTCTGTGCCTTCGCTACTCCACCCCAGTCCGCGCTTGGATCCTTGCCCGTGTCAAGTTTATCCTTATCAAAGACTAATTGATAATTAGAAAAACCTTTTGCAGTTATGTTATCATAGCTGAAGTACTTATAAAAGTGACCTTCTTTAGACTTGTTGTTTATCTGTAGCATCAGCAATTGTGGGTTACAGGCTCAAAATGGGACAATGTGATGGTCTGGGGATGCTTTGCTGGCCGTGAATTGGAAGATTTGTACAGGGTAGGAAAGATTTTAAAGAAGGAAGGCCTTCACTCCATCTTACAATGCCATACCATACCCTGTGGACGGTCCTTGATTGGAGACAATTTCCACCTTTAACAAGACAATGACCAAAAGCACATCTCCAAACTATGTAAGAACGCTTTAGGGAAGAAGCAGTTATTCTGGTATCCTGTCAATAATGGAATGGCCAGTACAGTCGCGGACCTCGACTCCATTGAACTGTTGTGGGAGCAGCTTGAACATACGATACATAAGAAGTCCAACCAACTTGTGGGAGGTGCTTCAGGAAACATGGGTGAAATCTCTACAGGTTACCTCAACAGATTGAATGCCAAAGATCTGCAAGGCTGCAAATGGAGGATTATTTGATGAAAGCAAAATTTGAGAGACACTATTATTATTTCAATATAAAATCATAATTTCTAACCTTGTAAATTACTATATTTTCTATACGTTTTGCGGTATGTATTTTACATCCTGTAAGAGAGAAAAACTAAACACAGTTTAATGGATAAGAATATCTTACAGAAAGATTCTCATTGTCCAATTAAATGAGAAATGGTGAGAATCTGTCATAGACCAAGGAAAATTGTGTGATTAAAATTAGCAGTTGTTCTGGATTTGTTTTTTGCCATTAAATAGTTTAGCTAATTTGGACTCGGTGACAGAGGGGATTAGAATCTAATGATTCAAAAGTCAAAGTCCAAATTGGCTTTATTGGTATATAAAAATATCAAATTTTGAATACAAAATTACAATTGAATGCAAATTTTGGTTAAGAGAGTTAACGTTTGCCTGGGATCTGTATTTCCTTAGCACAGTGTAAAGAGATTTACAGTAGCTAGGCAATATACTCTCCTACATTCTGCATCACAAATGTAATCCTATTCCCTATATATTAGCTTCCTCTATTTGGGGCTCTGGTCAGAAATACTGCAGGATTAGGAAGTTTGTGTTCATATGGGATAAACTCACTTCCACATTCTACCTGATTCCAAGTTTGATTAGGTCATTCATAGTTATTTACTATTCTAATTTTGGCCTTACTGGAACTAACTGATCCATGTTAATTACATATTCCAGCTAACAATCACACTGAGGTCAGTTGTAATTTGCCAGGCTAATGGACTTGTAGTGCGAAATACCATCTGTCAAACAACTTGTAGGGTTCCTTTGGTAAATTTACAGGGAAAACCTTGAGGTCCAACAGGCAGAATTTATGTCTGAAATCATTTTTATCTGACAAGCGGCTGACTGAAGATTCATCTTTGTTGCTCCGTAGCTTATTGGATTTCACTTCATTTTATGTGAAAGGGTTCTGAACTGTTGGCTCCTAGACTTTGGTGGCTGTTTGATAAGGGGTAGCGATAATGATTTTGAGCTGCAATTACTCTTCTGGACTTGGCAACACTGACAGTTGTAAAAGGACAAGAGCATTCACCCCATTCATTCTTCCACAATGTCAATAGATTGTGGCTGTGGTGGCAGCAGCTTGCTGTAAGGGGTCAGAACCATAGAAATAGAATCACTGAAAATGACCCTCAGAGCATGTCAATTTGCCTCTTTCTATTTCAATGGGCAGTACATCACTAATTGATTGGGCTGCTACAGTCAAAATGCCTAATTTATGATTTGGTACCAACGATTTACTCCATGAATGGGGAGCTAATGAAGGACAAGGAGTTTGTTATAACTAGATGTGCAAGTGATGATGATGGATACAATCAACATCACCACAATTACAGACCCTTGTCGTACTGCACTATTGTCTGACTATGTTGGCATTTGGAGTGCAATTACACATTTTGCTTTTACATTCTGGTCACGTCCTCATCCGCTGCCATAAAACACTAAATAAATATGCTGTAGATGAGGATCTGAAAAGGACTATTTGCAAAATAAGCCCTTACCGCCGTATGGGTAACATCTGCAACAGCCAGAGATTCTTCACGGAAATCTGCTTTAGCCGCCTGTTTAGGGTACGTATGTGGGAGATGGATCAGTTTTTCTGTTATTTCCCTATGACCCCGATCGAACCACAATCTGTCTGCTAACTAGCATTTGCTATGCTGCCATGACAACTGTCTAAGGGCTTTAATTCACTCCTCACGTCAGTGGAAGTGGTGGCAGGAGGAAGCAAGCACCAAGCTGTGCATGCACATTGACTCCATTCCCCTTGACAAATCTATCCACAGTGAGACGGCATACCAGGCACTGGTACAAAACAGCAATTTAAAACTTGAGGAACAAGTAGGTTTATGGGAATGGGAGTTACAGTAAAGTATGGTGATCCTTCTGTCTCCGACAGTGTAGCGATTCCCTGACTGAGACCTTTGAACGCTCCTTATACCAGAGAACAACAGGCTGCATAGGCTCCACTGAGGCCGGGCTCTTGATGCTGCCTCATCAATGTTTCATGACACTATGTACAAGTCCCAAATGGTACCCCTTTGCCGGCTTAGTGCTCTACTCTTGACCAGGGATATGGATGTAGAGTGTTATTCGGGACACAGACTCCATTTTACAGGGCTCTGCCAAAAGAAACTGCTGATTACTTTTCTGTCTGTCTTCACATCCAGAGAACAGATCCAATATACTGAGAGGTGCTTGAGATTTTGTTTGTGTAATAAGTGTAAATATAGTGAGGATCTGAAAAATGCACCTCTTGTTGCCATCATAAGGCTGTATTTTACAAATAGTTAAACTACTTGTCAACTTATTGCACCAATATTTATTAATTTCAAAACAGAAATGTAAAATAGTCAGAACTTATGCAAACCCATGGAACAGATATGTTTACCCAAAGTCTATCAAAACGAATACATCACTGGGGATTAAACACAGTGACACAGCAACTGCATTAAGAGAAAACAGAATACATTCTTACAGTAAGTGTTCCTTTGTGGGATAAAATAACTCTGATGACCTCTGAAATTATTGGGATTTGAAGCATTTAGGTCTCTTCCAAAGGTTTGGATTTGAAATCAAACAACTACTATGGGGATATAATATAGATTACGAGCTTTTATTTGTGTGCATATTGGTTTCATGATTTTCAAATGATAAACATATTTCAGGGCACAAATGAAAATATGTATTGAGACCATGGATATGATGTCCAAAGCAAGCATTTACGTTTCTTATATTTGGATTTCACATCCTTACATGAAATAACTGCTGGAAGTCTGCAGTTTACATTGACCCATCCCCTGTCTTACACAGCAGCCATCACTTTTTTTTGTTTGACTTCTTATTGACTTAAGTATCATATTCAACAAATGAAAGACATGTTGGATGTTAAATCTGGAGAATATTTTGACCAGTTTCAACTTTTGGAACTGAAAAACTCTAGTTTGAATTATGTTTGGAGGCATTGTCTAGCTGCTTGAAATAGCGCTTTTTAGTGAGTTTGGAAGCATTTGCTTATAATTCATCAGGCAAGATGTTTATCTACACTGCAGAAGTAATTATGCTGCTGTCATTATATCATCAATGAAGACAAGTGAGACTTCCAGTGGCAGCAATATATGCACAAGCCATAACAACCCTTCCATCACAGAGATGGGTAGTATACTGTGAATCTTCCCGCCACCATTCTGGTACATGTTAATCTTTGTAGCATCTGTACGGTAATTTTATAAATGGTTAACATAATAAGTACACAAAGACCCTCAATTAAATGTAATTGCATTGACATTTTTGACAAAAAATTATATGAAATCAAAACCCTTGAAGTACATAAGCATAAAAAGAAGTAAAAATGCTTTTTTGTCATTATGGAGCGCTATTGGTGATAATGAGGGAAAATGTAATAGCACTAATATCAATCCATTGTCTTATTGCTGATTGAGCAACTGAGACAGCAAAAGAGAAACGGGGAGGGGGGGGTCAGAGAAAGAAGAAACGAAGGAGACACTTTTAGGAACTGACAAGGCTGTGTATTACTGTATGCCTGCCTCCAGGCTTCACAGCATGGACTGGAGGAGGTGAGAGTAGAGGAGAGGATAGAGAACCCACATACTGTGCTCTGTGGGGTACTTGCTGTGTTACCAAGACACTTCTCAGGTATTTACATCCCTCCAAAACCCAAGACAACTTGTAGAGGGCGGAACCAATTTGATATGGCAGAACTGTTCAACTGTTGCAAAACCTTCAAATTCCATTATCTTTTGATGTGTTTTGCTCTTGCATGTCAGATCACTTGTATTCTGGATGTTTATATGGTCTGCAACCGAAATGGCATAATTGTTGATACACAGATCACTTCTTTTGAACAGAATCCTATGGGCCTTTGTGAATAGCAGTGTACTACATGGATAATATGTTGTTTTTTAGGACTTACAACCAAACCTATGAAACACAACATTTGCAAATGTGCTATTAAAAACGAAATTAACAACTGCGACAAACAACTTTTGGCGGCTCTGGAAAAGAAAAAGATGGAATTGTCCTTGTCTTATTAGAGACAGGTGTAGTCGATTGTGATTTACTGTGCACAATAGTCTTCAGTCTCCTTGGGAGAGTTACAATTAGAGGGTGTGTTTGTGTCCAGATTCATTTTTGATTCTTAGAATGATTGTTTTTCCTATAGCTCTGAAGTTAATTCATTTAACTGATAAGCCCAGGGGAGGTAAAAACATGATTCTTATATAAAAAAAGTATATTTCCATTTGAACACACCACTCCTGGAACACAACTCCTACAACACTGCTGTGCGTGTGCATACTGTAAGTAGTTTGGACTATGAGAAGGCCTTGAGAGGTAGAGCTCAGCTGATTAGCTGTGAATGTAATATTTTAAAATGTGTTCCTTAATACCCACACCATCAAGAGCAAACAGGCTCAAGCAAATTTCCCAAATATATTTTGGAGATGGTTTGGAGGAAATTTGCATCATACAGTGATATTCGTTTGATTTGAATATTTTATACCTTGAAAACTTGATGGTGGATAGGTCGGGACCATATCGCCAGCTGACTAATTAAACAAAAGTTATTCAGTCCTTTTCAACTTTTTAAACATTGTATTACATTACAGCAAAAGGTGAAGAGGTCTGAATTTTCTAAATGCACTATTAATCAATACATTCTAATTTTAGGCTGATACTCTGTATTTGACTGACAGTGTGATGGTGAGGAGGAAGAAAATCAGTTACAGGAGTCGATCATTTGAACCCGTATTTATTTTACATACAGGAATACACGCTACAAGCGTGAGTCCCAACCAAAATTTGACTGCGAGCAAGCAGTACTCCACATTATTCTAGTCTGGAAAAGTCAGTAGATGATAGAACGCAACAAAAAATTCAGATAATAGTCCATCAAACTCTCCAAGAGAGGAAGCATAAACACATCACGTAGAAACAATGACGAAAAAATGAGAGGGAAGACAGAGATGCCTCTATACACACATAATGGGGCCGAAACAAAAACCAGAGCGGGAATGCATAATGAATAGGATCGGGGGCGGCGGCAGCTAGAAGGCCGGTGATGTCAACTGCCGGAGGCGCAGCAAACCAGCAAGAGGTGTTGGTGCAGAGAGATACGTGACTGTCAAACAATTTATTGCCAAAGCCTAGACCTGACAATGGAGCTACTTGATATATGAGGTGTGCATGTATGTTTTTGCACCTCCACTTTTTTACTGCAAATTATCATAATCCCTTAACATTTGTCAAGTTTCATTTATTGTTTTCTCTAGTCTGTATGAAAATATGACCATTTAATCCATTGTAACATTGTGTGAACTTATTTTAGAATGCACACCACCATACCCTCTCCATTACCCCAAGATAAAAATAATTGCTAGGACTACGAATGTATCCGCTGAATTTAGTTTTTGACATATTTAGATAGTTTGTCTGTATAAACTGTAATTGTGCTCACATAGATTTAATTAGCTGATGTTAACATGCTACCTAGTAATATAGACAGCTGTTTGTTGTTGGTATTTCTCACTCCTACATGGAAATCAACAAAAAGTTACTACTCACAAGTCATGAAAATGCGTTAGCAGCCTTTGAGAGTCTTCTGAGCTAAAACCGAACCAGGAACCTGTGCTGTAGGATAGGAAGTAATTGTTTCAAAATGGTGGGTATTGTACCGTTAAAAAATCACAGTGATTTATTAGACATGCAGCACTGATGTTCTCAAAGGAAATGTCATTACAATGTATTCATGGGGACAGTAACACTATATCTATAATCTCTCAGAACGCTGTTGTCATCTGTGTTCTTGTTACAAAAAATATGCCTATGTCTATTATAAATGTATCAATGAAGAACTCCTGTATGTCAAATCATTTTGAAGACAATGGAAGATGCGCCTAGTAAAGGCCTACATAGCCTTTGCCCAGTTTTCCCCCAAAACTTGTTATTGCATTAACATGTATACTCAATAGAGACTACTCTTATGTCTTTCTGATCTACAAACCCTTTTGCAAAAAAATTTGGGATGTTGTGTAAAATGCAGAGAAAACCAGAATAATATAATGTGCAAATCATATATCCCTATATTTAATTGAATATAGTACAAAGACAACATATCAATTGTTGAAACTGAGAAATGCTGTTGTTTTTGGAAAAGTACATGCTCATTTTGAATTTCATGCAAGCAACACATTTAATAAAAAGTTTGGACAGGGGCATGTTTACCAATGTGTTGCATTACCTCTTCTTTTACACTCTAAGCATTTGGGAACTGAAGAGACCAATTGGTGTAGTTTTGAAAGTGAAATGTTTTCCCATTCTTGCTTGATATAGGATGTCAGCTGCACAACAGTTGAGGGTCTCCTTTGTCATATTTTTTGTTTCATAATGCACCAACAGTCAGTTTACACTTCGCCTCAGTCCATCTTAAATGAGCTTGGGCCCAGACAAGGCAGCAGGGATTCTGGATCTTGTTTATACATGGTATCTTCTTTGCATGGTCGAATTTTAACTTGCATTTTTGGATGCAGCGATGTGCTTTGTTCATAGACAATGGTGTTCAGAAGTGTTACTTAGCCCTTGCAGTGATTTCAATGACAGAATCATGCCTGTTTAAGCGGAGCTGGCCAAGAAGAGCAAATACTTCGTACTGAGTTGGTTAGTGACTGACTGACTGAGTGACTGTCTGGCTGGCTGCCCCGTTAAAATAGCGTAGTGGTTAGAGACACAGAATATCATGTGGGGGCGACTGGAGTTCAATCCTCACCACAGACAGGATAAAGTATGTGTAAGGCTTTGTTCAGGTTAGAGAAAAAAATTGCTGGCTACAAGCTTCAGTAGCTATGTATTAGTATGGTTTACATAAAAGTCTTTAGGGTTATATTGTGACTATTTCTCTGGGATTTTTAAAGTACACATCCGTGCATGCTTTTTTGGGTAAAATTGACCACAACCCTTGCTCCGTAAAAGAGGAGGGATCTCCACGATTCTCTTGTCTTTCCACTTGATGAAAAAGTCTGTTATTGTCACCTGTAGTTATTGTATCAATGTAATTAGCGAATGAAAGAGAAACAAACGTTGTTGTACCAAGAAATAAAATATCTTTGGCAGTGTAAAGTTTATCTTCAGTCTCGCTAGCAATTGCTCAATTCTTATGACTATTCCAAGTAATAAGTAGATTTTCACTTACTATTAAAAGACATACAGTTCATAGATGCTATTTGTGGTGGAAGTAACTAGTAATAAGAAATGTTAGTCTGTTTAACACAATGATTAAAGGGGTCTAGCTAAATATTCAAACTTGGCGTGATCTTAATATGTGGTAAAATGATCTAATGTCGACACAATTTTGTGACGAGGTAGCATGTCCCAATCGGTCCCAATACTGGCACATTGTCACGTCCCCGCCACCGCCAGCGCGCAGCAGAGGGCGCCCGCGCTCCAGAAACTCAGTACACACCTAACACACCTGTCACTAATCACCAACTCACACACCTGTCCCCAGTCACCTAATCACCACACAGTCAAATACAGCTCCCTGCCATCTCACCCCTGCCAGATCAATGGTTCATGTTTACATGCCACATCTCGCG
>JACXGJ010005000.1:0-41797 GCA_016801105.1 Esox niger
CTAAGGTTACGTGCAGGTATGTATGGCTGGATCATTTCAGTGAGATAAGTAGGAGCATGATGATGTATTGATTTAAAAGTTAGCAATAAAACCTTAAAATCAACCCTAAACTTTACAGGTAGCCAGTGCAAAGAGGCTAGTACTGGAGTAATGTGTTAAACATTTTTGGTTCTAGAAAGGATTCCAGCAACCATGTGCAGCACTAATAGTGTATTTATTAAAAGTGTATTTATTGATTTATCACTGCAACCAGAAAAAAGAGCATTGCAGTAATCTAATCTTGAAGTAACAAAAGCATGGATAAGTTTTTCTGCATCAGTTTTTGATAGAAAGTTTTTTGTAATGTTTTGAAGAAGAAAATTAGCAACTCTTGAGATATATTTTATATGTTCATCAAAAGAGAGGTCAGGGTCAAAGGTAACGCCAAGATTCCTTACAGTTTTTTGGGATACAACCATGCATTTCTGGTTTTCTTGAGTTTAAAAGCAAGAAGTTCTCTGTCATCCACTTCCAAATATCTGAAACATATGCTTCCAAAGTAGCTAATTTTTGGGCTTCTCCATGCTTAATCGATATATATATATATATATATAGTCTGTGTGTCATCAGCATACCAGTGAAAATTGACATTGTGATTCTGGATTACATCACCAAGAGGCAGCATATATAGTGAAAACAATAATGGGACCAGACCCGAGCCTTAAGGAACACCAAAACATATATTTGATTTGTCAGAGGATATACCATCTACACATACGAACGGAAATCTTTCAGATAAATAAGATTTAAGCCACGCTAGAGCAATCCCACATAGCCTAATATGGGTTTCCAGTCTCTCTAAGAGAAGGGCGTGATCAATAGTGTCAAAAGCAGCACTAAGACCAAGAAGCAACGGGACAGATGTTGAACCTTTGTCTGAGGCCACTAGAAGGTCATTTGTTACCTTCACGAGTGCAGCTTCAGTACGTTGATCGGGTCAAATAAGCTGTTAAAACAATTTCTGGTAGATTCCAAGATTCACTCGTCTTTTCACTTGATGAAAAAGTGAGTTTTTGTCACCTTTATTGATAGTTGTTGTATCAGTGTCATTAACAAAAAAAAGAAAAAAAGTATTTGTCAAGCAATCACACTTTTGTGATTATTTTTCCAAACTCAAAATATTCTCTGCAATTGATTTTCTCTACTTACCATGTTTTACAATATTGCAATATTATTATTTAAAATCATATAAAATATAGTCCTAGAGTGCATGCCTCTTTCTGCTGTTATGTAATTGAACTGCATTTTCTTTGGAGATTGGTTGGCAACAGACAGTGGATGGAATGCTCTGCTCTGTCCGTGTTAAAGTTGACCACCACACAACATCACTTTTTTGGCGAATGGCTGTAGCATCACACTAATTGGTAATAAATGTACATGAGGCAATTCTGCATTGTGAAAGAGGGCAATTTGTCTTCTGGCTGCAGGTGCTATAGAGAGAGAAAGCACTGTCTGGCCCTCACTGGAATGACCTTCCAGATCTCCAATATTACTGCCCCGGGCCCCTGCATGCCCCTGGTCTGTAGATCTCTCCTCTTAGTGAATACAGGGCCAGATTGGGTTCCAGGGTTGTCTCTCTCCCTGGATTGAACCAACCTATAAACAGGGGGCTTTTCATGAAATCACAGGTGCTTATTTACAAAATGGCAATTTTCTTCATCCATAATTCCATGTTACTGCATTACCAGATCTTATCACAGGACCTGTATCATATTCCTAAGGTTTTAGACTTTAATGAAAGATGCTTTGCCTCCGGCTGCTAATTCTAAACCAACAAGCCAAGGACTCCTGCTAGTATTTGTCAGGGAATACCAGAGGCAGACAGAAGCAAGGTCTGGTGTCAGGGACATGTATAGGGATTTAAGATGGGAATTCTGTTGCAAAACATGTAAGGGGAAACATTCATAGCAAACTAATCCCGAATAAAAACTTATTCCAGGGGCTTGCAAAGCATAGGTTCAATCTTCCACAAACTATATCTTGAATTTTTTTTAGACTGCTACTCCTTCCACAGTCGTTAAGTTAGTGATGCAGTTCCAATATTAAAACATAAATTCTTCAAAATATTTCAATCTATCAATCTAAACCTGCAATATTTGCATAATTTGCTTATATTAACAGATTAACAGTATCTCTTCAATTGTGAATTGTGAATGAAACACCAAACAATTTGTTTGGGTCATCCGATTATTACATTCTTAAAAACATTTATCGATTATCTCCCATAAACATTTATAAGATACACATACACTTTAACCGAAAATTGTGT
Organism: Esox niger; assembly: GCA_016801105.1. Lineage (NCBI taxonomy): Eukaryota > Metazoa > Chordata > Actinopteri > Esociformes > Esocidae > Esox > Esox niger. Next base: position 2,309 of record JACXGJ010005000.1, read on the forward strand.
TGGGGATATATAATTTCAGCCACTTAAACATAATTATGAAGAGATTATATTAGATATCACATTTTCAGATGGAGAGGAAACATGAGACAGAAATAAAGATGAGATTTGTTTGTCAGTAAATTCTGACAAACCCAAATCCCCCTAACTTGGTGAAAGAGGGGGAGAGATAGGTTCGGGGTACGCTTTCTGTAAATCTGCCGATGAAATGTTGACAAAACAGTCAATTTTCTGTAATTTTGTCACAGCCTTCTTTCAATAGTCCAGTCACTCACAACCCCTTGATTTCAAATAGCGACCTTTGACATGGATCTCATCCCTGACTACTTTGGCCTGATAGAAAGACATAACAGTTGTGTCTTTCAGGTCAGATGGGTGCAGTTTAAGTCCTAGGCTTCATAAAGGTTCCCTTTGTCTCTCTAGCCCGCTCTCCTGGGTTCAAGTAAAAGGATAAGAAATTTTGTTAATAGCTCAGGAGTGGCCTAATCATCAGCTGCCATTACTGCTCCAATATCAGCGGGGATGACAGACTTATCAATAACAAAGGACCAGCTGAACCCTTCACCGGTCCATCATCTTGATCTCTGCTCCACTAAGCAGGGCTTTCATTTAGGGTAAGCACCGGCAGCACACCTCTCCTTCTCTTCATGGTGTGCCAGATATCACTCATCTCCACAGGCCTTTCTGTGTTCTTTTAAAGCTCTGGCCATAATTTCCAAAAATTGCCTTAATTCCATTTGAAATGATACGGCTGAAGAAAATAATTTAGTGCTTCATTATCATTTGTATCTACAAAACTCTAGTCACAATTTAGCAAGTGTTCTGTACCGTTGTTCATTTTTGCAGATTCTAATTAAAATGAGATATTTAAGCTATTCACTTTCATTCAGGCACCTAAATATTGAACGGGACAAATATAGCACTAGATATAAGATGGAAAAGCATGGTTTGTGGTTTATGAATATTAATGTTACCTCTGGTATGAAAAGAAAGTAAAGTGTTAAATGTGCTATGCTTTCTATATAAAAAATGTGAACCTTTCCTTGCCGATATCACCTACATCTTCCCCCAAACCCCCAACTTCTTCAAGGAGTAACCTGAGAGGGCCAGAGAGCTACTTCCACACCTGGCCAGTCTGGCCCTTTCACTGACAGGCATAGTGAGGACCAGGCACTAACAGACTCAAACACCTGCTATTGGGAAATATGTTCTCCATCAGTGAGCTATAGCTTCTTTTTAAGTCTGGAATAATGGGAGGCCATTGTTCCTCCTGAGTACTGACATCCAAGGTATTTCTAGACTTCTGATAAACATAGAGAACAATGTATTATTTCATAACAAGAAAATAAACAGAATGTTTATTTATTATCAGCCATTTCTTATCAGACGTGTATATTTACTATGTTCTGTGTAGTTTGCCAAACAGATAATGTTAGCTCCCTATTTCTTGACATTGATCACCGAGTTGTGCAATTTGAACTTTTCCTATCAGCCATTTTTCCCCAAAGCTTAAAGCCATCTGAAATGTTAAAAAATGAGGCCCATGAGAGCCTGAAGCCACCCCACCTGGAGAACCCATCGGATCCTTTTCTCTGCATCACTCAAACCAAGTCCCATTAGCTTACAGCAAGAATTATTGGTTAAGTAAACGGCACTGCATCTAACAAAGCCCTGTTTCAAGACAGATTACAACATGAACAGGAAACCCTTTGATTGGAGTCTGTTTGAAATGTTATCAACACCATGATCAACCCTACTGGTCAACAAAACAATTTCTCATCACGATACCTTGGCTGCAACTTCAGTTGTGTGTCAGTCTCTTGAAAATGTTGAGAATAGAGGAGTAACTTGTTAAACCAGGAGCACGTGCAATGACAAAGCGATTCGGTTTCTGATGTTGATCATCCACCTGCACCCAGATTAGGGCAGATATTCACTAGAGCTGCCAAGCTGTCGCTCATGCAGAATGAGAAAGAAATGACACCGGATCAGATTTAGCCCTCTTGTTCATAAATGCTACAGGACATGATGCCCAGGCACAACCAAAGTTTGAAAATACCTATTACAGTTTTGCTTTAAAGGTACAGATTGTATGTTCTGGGGCATTGTTAACATTATTGACACCAGATTGCTAAGCATGAAAATACACCAGGTGCTTATCCAGCAGAAATGCTTGTCCTCAGTTGTGCTTGTAGGGGAGATCATGGTATGTGGTGATGTTGTTCATCCCTAATGTGCAGAAACGGACTACATGAATAAGGTGACATAACTTTAACGGTCATGTCATGCCCAAAAATGTTTGGTAATTTCCCAGTTTAATTTGTCAGCAGTAATATCAAAGTAATCCTATCCTATACTTTCAGTGACATTTATTCAGTGTAATGTAACCTAATTCCTAATGTCTATGGCATAGGATTGGGTTATCAGACTTGGCTTCTTGCCGTCAGCCACCTCTGCCATCAGATAACTAATTAAAGTATGTAGATGTCTTTATTTAACCTATATATGTATATGGCATTGGAATAAATTATACGGTACTACGGAGATCACCTCATAGTTAGACATACATATTACATATAAAGTGTCACATTCATTGAAAATGAAAAATGTATCCTTTGTTTTTTGTTCATTCTTGTGATGTTTATAGAACCTAACTGGAGAACAGTTGAGTTAAAAAGGAATACACATTTCTATACTAATACTCATAGGTGGAGATCCCCGGGGGACAGGGGGAAATGACCCTGCCCATCCTGGGAAAGACTATGATTTGTCCCCCCAATATATACATGTAAACATAACTATTTAATTTCAATTATAGTAATATGACGCCATGAAAGCACTTGTGCTGATTTTATAAACTTAATGCAAAATGTTTGGAACTACCAAGGCTTCCTAGAGCTGGCCGTCCAATCAAACTAAGGAAATGGGCAAGAAGGAAGAAGGGCCTTGGCCTGGGAGGAAACCAAAAACTCAGAGCCATCTCTGCAGCAGTCCATAAACCCATCATTTCATCAGAGGGGCTAAACAGAAACCCCTCCTGGGTGAAATGCATATAACATGCCAGCGGAAGGCTGTGAAAACATGAGAAGAAATATCTGGTCTTATGAAACCAAAATGAAATTATTTGCCCAAATCATCCCACAAATAAGTGTTACACAAATGCCCCCAAAATAAGCAATTGGTACATTATGGAAGCTAACAGCTCGGAAGCTAACATCCACATACATACCTGGCTTCCTTTGGGACCTCATCATAGGAGGCATTTAAAGGCTCCCAGACAATGTGGGACCTTTGCCAGGAAACATCTGAGGGTGCATGGACCACAACGGCTAGCACCCAATCCTCTCAAACCCTTACCAGAGGTCAATGCTGCCTCCCCAAAACCGGGATTGCACATTGGGTTTTGATTTCTCCCTCACCTTTTACCCATAACCTTTTCTTTTTATTAGTAAAATGTCCACCAGCGCTCTGATCATATTCTCTGTGTCCATTCCCTACCGCTCTCCCCTTACACTGGCTAATACAATCCCTAGCATGGTGGGTTACGTTCAGGAAAAGCAACATGCTAAGCGCAGAACAAAACTTGATCCACAGTGCACAGGTCCTCAGAATGGGGCAAATATTTATCTTTCAGCACAAACTACCCTAACCAGGTTTCTTCGGGACCAGTCTATGACCAGCTGAAGCCTGGACTTGAATTCCATTGAACATCTGTGGGGAGACCTGAAAATCGCAGTCCACTGACGCAATCAGACCGAGCTTGCAAGGATTTATAAAGAAGAATCTCTGAAACTGGCCAAATCCCTAAGGCATAGCCATGAAGATATTCAAACATGTAACTGCAACCAAAGACTCTAATGCATTAAGAGGTTTGAAAATTACCTACATGAGGCATACATATATATCCGGTTTTTATTTTTATACATTGACACACATTTCTAAAAATGAGTTTTCACTTTGACATTATTGAGTATTGTGTGTAGATTCAATAAATGTAATGAGTGATAAATTAAGTGTATAAAACAACAACATGAGGAGAAAATAAAGGAGTCTGTGTAATTCTGCAGCATGGAGGCAGGATACTAGGATGGAGAACAGAGGACATTTAATGAATGAAACAGAACAAACTGAAGCAAAACAGAATATTGTATAAAAGAACTAGGACAAGAACAAAGAAAAACATGGAACAATATTGCATTTGGGTAGAAACCAAAACATAGACCAAGAAGATACATTGGGGAACCTTGAACTATAATAGGGTTTCCCTTTTAAAGGAAAACAGGTGCGGACAAAAGTCTGAAAACAGGTGCCCGTGAAGTGAAGGTGAGAGGGCGTTGGATTCATTGGCATGCCAGGCTGCTGCGCCAGAACATGACAGTCAGAATACTTCCCAAAGGCACTGTGCATCCTTGTAAAATCAGTGAACTGTATAAGTGTTAGTAGTATTGTTTTCACATAAGTCATTTGTTCAAAATCTTGCTCCAAACAGTGTCCCTCTTCAAACTAAATTCAGTAATCTGTTGAACTTGCATACATTTTTCCTCAGGGTACAGAGGAATTTCACCAAAATATATCACCCTTTAATCAACCTGGTCTTTTCCCAAACTTCCTCCAACTCCCTGTATATACCACTGAAGTTAAAGTCAATCATTCCAAAAAACAGGTTTGTGCAAAGAAGCCTTTACTAAGCCAACCCACAAATTTCAGCAACTGACCTTTATTAAGCATATTGGAATTGTGAGTTCTGGTCAGATGAGGCAAGAAATATTTTTTGCATGGTTTTGCCATGCAAACCATTGCCATATTTAGCAACAATAGGAGACTTCATACAAGAGAAGCACACAATATCCACTGTTTTGCTACTAGCGGTCAGCAGCTCATAATAAGATCAATGGCATAATGAATTCCACAAAGTACCAGGATATTTCAGCCTGAAACCTGGTTGCCTCTGCCAAGAAAGAGGAATGGCCATAGATGGAAATCTGAACAAGACAATAACCCCAAACATACATCAAAATCAACACAGAAATGGTTGTGGGGCCACAAAATCCATGTGTTACAATGGCCATCTCAGTCTCCAGACATTGAAAACCCACTCTCAGAATAAAAGAGGGCAGTACACAAGCGCAAACCTAAGATGAACAGGGATCTTGAGTTGTGCAGCATGGAGGACTGGTCCAAGATTCATCCAAAATTGTGCACCAACCCCTGTCAGACTTCACAGAGTGGCTCAGAGCTGTTATTCACTCCAGGAGGCTTCAGAAAATACTGATTGTAGGCAGAGTTTGGGAGTAACGGATTACAAGTAACGGATTACAAAAACACATTAACCATAATCTGTTATGTTACCAACAAAAATTGTGTAATCAGATTATAGCTACTTTTGAAAAAGATTAAGTGTGTGAAACAATTATGACATGTTGCATGTTATTATTATTGTATATATTTTAAAACATTGTTATTTGAACCCAAATAACATTTGCAGTCATGATGTGTGTGATCATCATACGTGCAAAGGTGGGCACTGTTAGGTTCTGTTCTGTTCAGGTTTTGTTGTCTGTTCTTGATGGTCACCTGTTCTGTTTGTTTTTTTCCCTTTGTTTTTGAATGTCGCCCATACTTTTGGTTCTGATTGGTTCCCCTGTTTTCCTACACACCTGTTGTTTATAATGTTCTCTATTTCTACCTGTGCTGCTCTTTGGTTTATGTGAAGTATTGTTGAATGTTTTTGTGAGATGTACTAAGCTTTATTCTGAACAATTATTAGACTACCTGTGTTTTGATATCTGTGTTGTCCATAGACCATTCTTCCTGCCTAGCAATTTTGTACTTATAAAAATTCTTGTTTTGGTGTAGATCATCACAGGCGCCCATAACCAGATTCGTGACCGATGAAGCACTAGTTGAATTTTCTTCGGTTTTGGTTGGTTGGATGGCTGGTAAAAACAAAGTATGTCTACGGTGAACGTGCATTTTCGTGCCTGGCATTTCTGCAACATTTTGACAATGTTGGTGGTTGTGGAGCAAAATATCAGACTACTACAGATTTAGTGTATGCGTGAAAAGCTGCAGTAAGGATATCTTGAATTTGTATAGCTATAATAATGTCAATACTCTGAGAGATTGGCATTCATTTTTCAACAATGATTTGAAGCAATTAAAAACATAAATAAAACACAAATAAAATAATAGGCTAACACATCCTTAGATTTTGGGTTATGTTCAGATAGAAAGACAGATTCGGGAAGATCAAGGGTTATTGGATAAATTGGAATGACTGAATATTTGATATAGGCCTACATTTAGTGTGTTATGTGGAGATGTAGCCCAATCATACTGAAGTAGAAAGCAGTGGTTTAGAAACCCTTTCCAAAGGCACTGTACATAAACCATAAGGTAAAATGCTAATTCCATTTTTGGCCAGCTATGTAAACACTAACATTGATTGATCACGCAAAATATGTTGGTTATAGTCTATTCCTATTTGTTTTGCAATTCCTCTTAATACGAAAGCAATCAGATTACATTACAAAGTTAGATTATCAAATAAATTGCATTACTGATTACAAATGTGAACAGTTAACTTATAACTGTAACAGATTACATTTACAAAATGACCTACCCAACCCTGATTGTAGGGGTGCCAAACCTTTCGTAACCTACATTTTGCAGAATAAATCATACAACTCAATAAAAAAAAATAGAAATTAGTGTTTTTATGAAGTTATAGAGCTCCTCAGGTTTCAGCCCAAACCATGACCCATTGCTATATTCTTTGCATTCACTTTTGCTCAACTACATGAAGAGTGCCAATACTTCTTGAGTTGATTTTATATAGAATGTGCAGAACCCAGTGGTAACACTCATGGCTCCATGCTTATATTTAAATACCTGCTAAAGACCAGATTTTGATACCAGTCACCACTTTCTTTCCTGTCCATATGTTATGAAAAAATAACATTGAAAATGGCAATAAAATTGGATAATATACCACTAAAAGGTAATCTTTTTCAAAGATCATTTAATATTCACCTCTGCATTTGTCTATAGGCAAGTGTAGAAACTTTTTATGCAAGTTACATGAATTGTGTATTGCAGTGCAAATGTCAAAATAGATTTAGTAGAGATACTTTTTCCTACAACTGCTATATTAGATTATGCTTTTAAAAGTAGTACATATTTCTTTGAAATTAAAGAAATGACAGTATGACTGATACTTGTTCTGTTTTAACATTGAGATAAATAAATGTTTTTGTAAAGAGAAATGTTACTGAATAGCTTATCTTCATTGATCCTTTAATCACGATAATACATGTAATTCAGAAGCTAACTACTAGAGAGAATATACATTGTTGACTTATATTTTATTTATAATAAATTTGAAAACGCAGACCAAAGTATACCTGAAATGCTTGTGTTCCTTACTAAAGCCCCATCTTAATTTAGTCTGTGGCACCCCAAGCTGGAGAGACTACAGAATTACATGCAGTGTGCCTATTTTAATGACTAGTTAAAAATGGGTTGTTCTTTGAAATTGCCTTTGTTTGCTATGTACATTAACACATACCCAGATATGTACTTGGTGTTAAAGGTGTTGCTTGTGGGAGGCCCACATACAATTTAAGGACAGAATACCAAGAAAAAAGGTTGGCATACAGTACAATGCTCTACAACACACCAGAGAGCATGAGATTATTGGATATGGAAACAGTATCTCATACGTTATTTAACTGTTGAGGTGTAAATTTACACTTCATTCTAGATAGTATGTGGCAGTGTTTTACAAAACATGTAATTAACAAGATCTTTTTAGGTGAGTAGGTGCACAACTTTACAACTGTTGGTGTGTGGAACCATTAGCTGACCTATGTAAGCTCACAACCACATGTTTTGTCAACATTATCTGTTTAATCAATTGCTGTGCTAATCAGTGTTTCGGTCATTACCTCTCATAAATTAATATGTATCATATGTTTGCAATATGTATACAATACAATACATTTATAGTAGGTATACATTTTAAAATACACACACTATATATACATTTTATTAGTAAGAATATGTAATATCCAGGATGCCACCATTATCTTGAATTCACATGTGGTGTTCATAGGCAGTTAATATATTTTGTGGCTTCACATCAACCCATTATTTTCACTTTCAACCAAAATGTAAATTGTTTCATTCTTTGGTTTTTAACTGGACGGTAATTTCCTGTTTTACAATATTTTATGTTGACACATTTATAATAGACCTATATCAAAATACCTACCACCATGGAGTAACATTGCAGTGTTTCTCTGTAGACTCTGTAGGCTGTGGAATGGACTTTATAATATTTACATTTATTTAAACCTTGACTGCAAATATTAATTATAAGATGGGTTTGCAAGACATGCTTGTTCGAATCAGTCTTCATCTCTGGTTATATTATGGAAGAAGGCACAATATCTGGTATGACATACAGTACTTTCTGAGTCTGGAAAGCATATTTAGAAAATTTTAAACGTCTATTGAGTGCTTCAACTGTTTAGGAGGACAACAAAAAAGTGGAGAAAAGGGATGTGCTAAAAAAGCAAAATACAGCTGTGGAAATTATTAAGAGACCACTTCACCTTTTTCTTTCCTTTCCAAAAAAGTTGAAAAGATAAGGTTTGAATGAGGAACAGAAACGTTCAAATTGCTGTGATCTCTTAATTTGAACCCTTCTGTTCCTCTTTCAAAACATTACTTTTTGACTTTTGTGGAAAGGAAAGAAAAAGTTGCAGTGTTCCCTTATTTATTCTGGAGCTGCATGTCTTCAATCTTTGCTAAAACTGTTAAATAACAGCAATCCTCTGAAGCGCCATTGCATTGGGAGATTCAAGAGGTTGTGTCAGAGATTGTGTGTCAGGCTCGCCAGGCTTGTCCCGCTGCGGTTGCAGGATGCAAAACTTTAATGGCTATGTTGTGGCCTTTTCAGGTCATGTTACAATGCACTCCAAGAAAAGGACAAGCACAGGCATCGACACTTAACCCTTAAGCGTGCCAATTGTGCGCTCCACGATAGATCTTGTCAGCGCATGGCCGCATTAAAGGCCCTCTCATGCACCAGCACAGGATTTGTCAAAGCGGTGATCAACCAGATTTTTGACAGATAACATTTGTCTTTTATAGGGAATCAACAAGCACGCCCCCTTGTTTCATGAAAATGCTTAGAAGGTAGTTAAGCGTACAAAGGGGGAAAAGCAAACAACACCTCAAAATGATGGTCCATATGGTCCAGTTACTGAGTATATAAAACTCATCTGAACAGTAGTTCTTAAGACAATTTTGTAAAATGGCGGATATTAGGCAAACACGGTGTTACATTTTCAATTTATGTTGGGTAAGAAAAGTTAGCATTGATAAGTTACTAAATTTGAGTCCTAAAAAGCTATCATACAAGTTTTGCTTTCTTGATTCTAACTGACTTTTAAAATATGACGAGGCAGTTATGGCGACATTTTAAGCTGCCTGGGCATAATCTATTTAAATCCCAAAGAAACATCAACAAAGACCATCCTCACCATTTTCAAATCTTAAAAACTCTTTGACTACATCACCTAGTATAAACTTCAAATCAACAGTTCCAAAAGAATGGACACATGCTGTCATTTTAATTTGCTTGACGATTGTGTTAATATAATACATTCCAATAAACATTTATATTCCATAGCTCCCGACCACATGACCTAGATGCTTCAAATCAATGTTTTCGTATTCGGAGTGAAGGGCAACACATGGCTCAGCCTTTGGTTTTTCCACTAAGTACCTACACAATTTTATATTCCAATTTGAAACTTTACATTTTCAGTAGCTTTTTGGACACAAATTCAATGGTAAATTATTCTCTTCATAGAGAGGCATGTTCCACCCATTTTGGTTTTCCACAAAAATAATTTCATGAATAAAACATCAAATATTTGACAAAAGCATTTTGAAATTCAATAGCTCCCTGATCGCATGACCTATATGCTTCTAATGAACATGGTACTCTTCACATGAAACACTGCATTACTGTTCCATTTCAATCAGTCACTTTGGTGCGACACAAGGGGGCATGTGCATGCATTCACACAAAACCTGGATAAATACAAGTACATCTTTTAAGGCTATGCAGTTATAAAAACAGCCAGGAGTCTCACTTCCCAGGCTAAAAGATCACATAATTTACCTGCCCACATAGATTCAGGTTCCCTCTTTAACAAGAGACGAACAACAATGGGGCCTTATATTGCTAGGGGAAATGACATCCAGGGGGTAAAACCGCACAAAACTGTCCAAAAAGAACCCTGTGAAAAGGATAAATGCTGCCGAGAGGGTTTCCTGGCAGTGGACGCTGAGGACCGGGAGAGAAGGGGGGCTAAGAGGTGGCTCACCAAGCCTGACAGAGTTGGGGGGTGGCGAGACTGGAGATAATAGAGAAGCAAGCACCATCACCGCCATTGGCTTGTCTCCCCGCCCGCTGGCCAAAAGCCTCATCATAACAAACTAAGGTAAAAACGCCTAGAGGTGACATAGCTTGAGGTAGACATTTAAACTGCCACAATAGCAGAATTGTCATTAGATTATGTGAGCATACCATGTGTGTCCCACTCTGTTGCACCGAAGTGACCAACCGAAAGAGAATTGTACTATGTTAGAGTATTTTTACCTTTCTCTCAGTCACCTTGGTGTCACTATGGGTAGCATGCATGTGTCAAAACAAATACCATCATGCTTTATAATGCCCGGCAGAGGTGTAGCAATCTACACTTGCTTTCAATTATTTAGTTTATGTAATCCTGAGTTCATCCATTGCTGCCGGGCTTTGTGCCTTTCTATGCTCTGTGTAGAGCACACGCAGTTGTATATCAGACTTACCTCCTGTTTGATTTGTGGATGCTGACTTTAGAACTGGGTTGTTGTTGCTGGTGCTTATGTGGGCTGTCTTGCTCCTTCACCTTGTTCCTGTAGGTAAAACCACACACTATTCCCTATGTTCTAATCCTAACCTTAAACACAATAGCCTATCCTCCGCACCTAAACTTGAAATAGTTCTAACACGTTAGCATTACCCCAATTGTAAAAAATGATCATCTTTCCTCTGAGCCGGAAATAGCCTTTTCCCCTGGGGAGACAGGCAAAAAACCTTGTAGGAAGTCCCCCAGATATAACCAAAATGCTTATGCCCATAGTGCATAAAACTCTTTTGTGCTATTTTGCAACACACATTACTGAATTCCAAACTGTCTCTGGAAACAATGTCCGCACCAGAACTGCTTGTCGGGAGCTTCATGGAAATGGGTTTCCATGGCCGAGTAGACACATACAAACCTAAGATTACCATGTGCAATGCAAAGCATCAGCTGGAGATGTATAAAGCTTGCCGACAAGAGAGCAGTGGAAATCAGCTGTCTGGAGTGATGAATCCCGCATCACCTTTTAGAAGTCCGACAGACAAAAAAGGTTTGTCCGATGGACAAATGAGGACACATCAGGAGAATCACTACCTGCCCAAATGCACAGTGCAAACTTTAAAGTTTGTTGAAGTACGAACAATATTCTGGGACTGATGGTTTATGCTAAGCCTTTAATTCCAGTAAAGGGAAAGTTTAATGCTAAAGTGGGAAATGTGATGACTCTGTCCTTACAACTATGTGGCAACAGTTTTGGGAAGGCCATCTATTTCAGCATGAAACAAAGCGATGTCGATACAGAAATGGTTTGTTGAGATCAGTGTGAAAAAACATAACTCGCTTGCAGAGAGCACTGACCTCAACCCCACTGAGCACCTTTGGGATGAATTGGAATAAAAAACTGTGCACCAGGCGTAATTATACATACCTAAAATACACAAATGTTAGCGTCTTGGCAGTTGTTACAGATCTATACATTTTAATTGTGGCTAGATTCTCACAGATTTCAAACCTCTGTTGTAAAAGTCAAGACACAAATATCTATGACCCTTCACAGTTGTTCTGTAGTTGTAACTGAGCAACCTGATGGGTGCACATTTCTAGCTCAATCCATATCGTTTATAATAGTATGTTGTTGATTCAAATATGCAGACTAAGACATACAGTGGAACGTCATTTGTTGTTACATCATGTATAATTATTTAACAGCATGTTCAACATTACGTTATATTGCATTCAACTTTTGTTTTGAAGGCGAAAATAGTATTTCACTATTGTGCCGAAGTCCTATAGTTGCTAGCTTTCAGTATGTGTTTCCTCTAAGCATCTCTATGGAAAAGAACTAGAAAACCATTTCAGATTCCGTAGCGATACACTTCCGGTTGGTAAATTTTTTTGCAGTGACTGACATAGCCGGAGTGGGGGGAGGCCTGATTAGAGAAAGCAAGCTACTAGGGGGAATGGGCGACGTTTGATCGGGAAAAGGTAAGTTCGACATATTGTAAGATAGATGCAATCACCTCTGAATAATAGTGTGCTGTTTTAAAACGTTGCATTGTGTAATTTAATGTAAAGGATTTGAAGGCTAACTGCGCGCTAGGTCGCTGTCTAACTTGGGTAGCTAGCTAACATACTGGCACTACTGTAACATCGTTAGCGTTAACGCCTAGCTAGCTAATTTTGGAAGAATTTGTCTGTAAAACAGTGCTTCCCAAGTTGGGACATAATCTCCGATATTCATTAATAACCCCTATTTCGGGGCAACTCCTACTGATCTGTTCTCAATTATACTGGCTAAAGTACTTTGCTAAGTAACAAACGTGAACTTATTTTGCAAACCTGTCTGTCAGTCTTGTGTTTTATGCTGTGTTGGTTGTAACGTTAGCCACATAGCTCATAGCTAGCTAGTTAACTAGCCTGTCAGAATGGGTTAAACATGTCAGTTCAGGCGGCAGAGGAAACTTGTTTCTATACTGTACCAGATCAGTGGCTATTAGTAGTAGGTAACATTCGTTACAACTTTTATAAACTACGTTATGTTGCTGAGTCTTTTTACTCCACGCAAGATGTGTAACTCGTAAGCTAGTTAGGCTAATGTCGGTTTGATGTAATTAACTTATATTACGTTCCTGTAAATCGTGGAATCGGGTGAAACTCCGCAAGATGTCTGTATTGCTTGTCCAAAATAAAAGTCAAACTTGCAGAACATGATTATCTTCTCCTCCAAGCAGTGTATCTGCATTAGGGGGGAGAGCCTTGTGCATTTACAGTAGATAGGTAATTAACCTGATATCGTGCATCTGATTAGTCATTATTAACCTGTAAAACATGCACATTATGTAAGTTTTTCTATATACGACGACAGGGGGCGATGTAATATATTTTTCAATGTAAGGGGGATATTGGGCGGGGGGGAAACTCCTCATGGGAGAACGCTAATGTCTGTAAATAGGGATGTAAAAAAATATACACGAATAACTGGTGGTCTTTAAATTATCTGACACAACATACTGATATTGTTTTTTTACAGGCCAATGCAGACATTCATTTACTGTGTGTGCTATAGGCTTTAAGACCAGTTCTGGAAAGTAATAAACCATTGTCGTTGGCCATAGATTAGACATTCAAGTTTTGCAATAGCTTATTTGCTGTGCAACATAACTAATCATTGTAGTTCCTGTAAATATAGCAAAACTGGTTTTACATCCATGTTGTGGAAATCGGTTATAAATGCTTTAACCTGTTTTTTTTAACAATGAGCCTTAGCTGAACTGTAACGAGTTTGTTAGTTTGGATGGTGCCACCAACCTAATTTGCTGTCGCTAGCCAATGTTATGTTTTTTCATTGATGTCAGCTCCATAAAATACATTTTCGGCAGTTTATTCCACACAATTTTGTCATATCCGTTTTCTTTTTTGTGATTCAATTTCGATTTCACACCTCCATTTAAACACCTTAGGCGGTGGTGTGTGGTTCATCAGTTCCCCCCCATCCATACATCCCTGTAATTCCAAATAAGCCCGCTGCAACTGCCAAACAACATGGATGAAGTGAAATGCTTAAGCTTGCACCTGACCCTAACCAGGAAATATATAAAAAGCTGCAGCAACATACTGTTCGCATACCTTTGTTTAGATCAAGTGCTTCACAACGAGTTGTGGCTGCTGAAAATGAGCTTAGTTTCAGGCATACTGTGGCCTGGCCGTATCATTCAACCCACCTACAACCCACGCTTTATCCAAACACTATGTTATGACCCTAAACCTGCCTGCACCATGGAATTAACTGTTGGGACTGTGTCAATCAGCGCATCACAACTAGCCAGGTAAACCTGTTAGAGCAAGCTCTCTGTTTCTGCTCGGGTGTTCCCAGGCATTCTGTGCGCGTGCATCTTTTTTGTGTGGCACGCGAGCCTCTTTACACAATGTAACCAAAGCTAATGTAGATTAAAGTAGGCGCTTCAACATTTTTCACAGCATTAGTGTTTTTTCAGTGATTGACATTTTCTAGGTATCCACGTTACACTACTACAAAATCACTGAGCCATAAGCGATACCTTCCCAAAGCTCAATGTTATTCCAGAAAAACTGCACCATTAGAGTAGGCAAAATGCAGAGGTAATTCTAATTAATATTATGGGAGTATATTCGAATAATACCTTGTATTTGATATGTGCCTACCTAGGTATAAGCACCGTATCTAAAAGGGAAGCTTTTACCAATGTAACTGCATGCTGTTTAAACAGGATTTAGCATTTACTTTCATTTTCTCATAAGTTGCAAATAAATTGTTTAGTTACAAGGACATTTCAAAGTAGTCTGTAAAGGTATTGCTTTGTGTACTTATCTTTGGGAAAGACCATAACCAGTATGTTTTTGAAATGTCTATAACAAAATCATGGTCACATGACTTCCAGACAAACACTATGGTGTGATTTATTCCCTATTGATGTGTTTACTAGAATAATAAGCATGGATAGCTATCTTTGATTATTGAAATGGTTAACTGGGAATGCATTTTCCTCAGTTTTTGCTGTGGTGAAATATAGAAGTCATCAACTTAGGAACCTTTGATCCATCAGGAACCACAATGCTTTTGGGTGTCATAGCCTGCCAATTTGGTGGTAGTAATCTTACAAATTATTAATATATTTCAGATAAACAATGTCTCAATTCAAAACACAACTTATGCCTTAAAGCCATACCAAACTGAAGTGTCTGATAAGCAAACAATAACACTTGTTTTAAATCATGCTGAGCCATGGCTTCAATGTGTTCTCTAGCTGTGCATGCATCACACTCTTGTTACCAGACATGGCTACAGATTTGCTAATTTTTATGCAGACTGTATTTAGCAAATTATTGTTTTACTTGTCTGTACACTGTTGTTGCCACAGCCTCCACACAATTGCTCAAGCTTTTTCATGTTGAATAGGGACCTTAGAGGAGAAATGGGCAAATTTCATGGCAAAACAGAGATTCTTTTTTTTACATTGAATAGTGCTTGCATGTTCCTTTTAGAGCACAGAAGCACCCTTATATAATAGTGAAGCTGACCCAAAGAACTATTGGTAAACAATTCCTAGATCTGCCACTGATGCCAGACAAAACCAGTGATGTTCTGTGTACAATAAGGGCCTATTTAATTTGTTTTAACAAGCTAAGCATGATCTCTGCATCCAGTAGTACAAAGTTCAGGTCCATGCAAGGTCGCTTAGTTCACCAGAGTTTTAGTTCTTTAGTATTCCAGTGCTCAGTGTAATATTAACTTGTTAGTCAGTACATTTGTGTACTTTTATATAGCTAATGCACATTTTACTTACTGTGTTAGCCTAATATCTAGGACTTTGTGGATACATGCAATAAAAACAAACGGCAGTTCCTTGTTAGTTTTTTGTTATGAGAACTAAACCCCCTAGCTAATACAATCGTTTTGGAGATTATGTGCTTCTGTATTGAAGGAATTACCTAGGCACTGCCCAGTCTACCATTTTCCCTACAAGCCTTGTCTGAAGCCAAATCAATTGTCTTGTTCATGAGAGGGCAATATGACTTTGCACCCGTTAAACCCAACATTTTTATCATTATTGTTTTATTTGTTTTAGGAAGAACTGTTAAATTGTATTTAATTGTAATTACGATGAATGGGTATGCTTGTTGAACTGGTGTGATGATGGACTGATTCTGAATGTATCAGCAATATCATTGGGATGTAAACTTTACCGGTTTCACAATAAACCATGGCAATATTCCCAATGGTTAATATTACCGTTTCATATTATAACTGTCGGTTTGTATGGTATGTGTAGTTAGGGGAAACCAAACTGTATAAAAGTGTGAGAAACAAAACCATCTTTGGGTTAGTGCCTATTATAGTTTCTTCTGGGAAATGTTCTTGATGTTGGAGGAATGTTGAGCACAGGGGAGATATTCCTATAGTTGAGCCCATTGATCGGGTGGGATTGAGAGGCACATGCAGGTTGCTAGATGTCCTCCTCTGTTTGCTCCATCTCTCATTCCTTTGTTCTCATTTGTTCCTATTCCCACCTTCATCTATTTTCTCCTCTAATTATTCTCTCCACTACATTTATTCTTTACTTTCTACCTCATCTGTTCCTCCATTATCTCCATATTTTTTTTCCCTTACCTCTCTGCCCTGGTAGGCTACTAATCTGTTTCTCCTAATTAATTAGGTTATTTAGGTTAAAAAAAGACAATTTAATTCAGGCTTTCATCAGAATAACTGAAATTACCTGACACAATTGTCCCTGTTCCCCCTTGCCCTTTTGCTGCAACAGATTAAAATATTTTAACAAACAACTTTAGAAAAATCACATCAAATACTGATCTATTACCATCGCAATAAATGTTGGATGAACAACTAGCTAACATAGTCAAACAGTACTGTTAGCTAGCAAAATCTTGCTTTGCTTTTTGTCGTTTTTTCTAAGCATAACTGGGGATGCAATTGTGGCAGCAAAATTAATTGCTACATCTGAGGTGAGAATAATTTGTTTTAACTGAAAAGTTAGCTAATTAATGAAGTCATGCGAAGAAACAACTGGTACCTTCAACGTGTGTTCCTATGGTGATCTCCTTCCCTCCACAGAGGAATACCCTCTTAATTCGTTTTGACGCTTGGAGATCCAGAGTTGTTTCCCACGGTGCTCAGGGAAATCAACAGTTTTTTTAATGCAGCAAGAACGCCTATGCTTTTCATACAGCTCGTCTGCATAGAGCGTAATGGTGGCTCCGATCATTACCAATTTCCTGCAGAAAAAAAGCACAACAAGCTAAAAACCCATAAGAAACATGTTGTTCCCTGACTAATTAGCTGACCAACAAAATGTTTTGATTTTATATATATATTTATTTATTATAATTTTTTTAGACGTGGCGGGAAAAAGTTTGCAAAATAAACTGGAATCACTGGTACCTACTAATGGAAAATGTATTTAATACTCAAATTAGTATTTTTGTATAACTGCCATGTTATAGAAGGATAAAGGGACCGTTTTGTTATGTCTCATACATTATTTTCTCTCTCTGCCAGGCAGTTTACAATCTGGAGAGACATATCCAAGAGATGGACGACGGCAGCGCCTACATAGAGTTTGACGTGCCCGAGTTCAGCAACACTGTCCTCAACCAGCTCAATGAGTTGCGACTGCAGGGGAAGCTATGTGACATCATTGTTCATATCCAGGGGCAGCCGTTCCAGGCACATAAGGCCGTGCTGGCGGCCAGCTCGCCGTACTTCCGCGACCACTCTTCACTGGGCACGATGAGTGGCCTGTCTATCTCCGTCATCAAGAATCCCGAGGTGTTTGAGCAGCTCCTCGCCTTCTGTTACACAGGCCGCATGTCCCTGCAGCTCAAGGATGTCATCAGCTTCCTCACCGCAGCTAGCTTCCTGCAGATGCAGAACATAATTGATAAGTGCACCCAGATCCTGGAGAGCATCCACTCTAAGATCAACGTCCCCTCTAGCGACGCCAGCCCGGACAAGGAGGCCTCCCAGGCCAGCCACAATGGTATGAAAGACAGCAGCCTCTTTGTCAACCCCACTCAGATCTCCCCCCCGTACTACTCCAGACACAGCATCGAGGCCCGCTCAGAGCTGGCAGCGGGGAAAGGCCATGGCCGGGCGCGACACCAGGAGGAGGGCCAGTCCGACCGCGGGAGCAGCGACAGCGTGTCAGAGCAGGAGGCGGCGATGGAGGGAGACTCTGAGCAGGTGGAGCTGATCGGGAAGGACGGCCAGGTGACCGACGTTCACGTGAAGTTAGAGAAGACTGACAGGCCCAGTTACTCTGACAGCTCCTCGGCAGGCGACGACGGCTACCACACGGAGCTTGTGGATGGAGAGCAAGTGCTTGCCGTCAGCGTTGGGTCCTATGGTCCCGTCATTCAGTCGGGAGGCTACACTTACCCAGGCCTGTCGTCCCCCTGCTTCGTCAGCCTCAGCAACTCGAGCCCCTCCCGCTCCATTCTCAGCGGCTTCAGGGGTGGCAGGGCGCGAGCCAAGCGCCCCCCGGTGGCCGTACCAGCGGAGGTTCTCAGTCAGATCAAACCAGGAAACGCCGAGGACCTCAGCGAAGCGGCCTTGGGCCAATCTGGCTTTGAGAACAACATCCGGGAACGGAGTCTCCGTAGCCAATGGTACCCCTATAACGAAAGGCTCATCTGCATCTACTGTGGCAAGTCCTTCAATCAAAAGGGCAGCCTGGACCGCCACATGCGTCTGCACATGGGAATCACGCCCTTTGTCTGCAAGTTTTGCGGCAAGAAGTACACGCGCAAAGACCAGCTAGAGTACCATATCCGTGGCCACACAGACAACAAGCCCTTCCACTGCCAGATCTGTGGCAAGTGCTTCCCATTCCAGGGCACCCTTAACCAGCATCTGAGGAAGAAGCACTTGGGGGCCACGGAGGGCACCAACCACATGGACTCTCCAGAGAGAACGGAGGGAAGCTCAAGTCAGAAGGAGCCAGAGGATGCTTCAGAGGGCATAGCTTTTGAGACACAGTATGCTGAGGAGGCTCCAGCCAACGACATAGAGGAGAGCTCTCCGTGCAGCCCAGAGGAAGCCCAGGCATCCAGATGTGATTTTTAGGTCTTGGTTCTTGTTGAGGAAGCTTTAAGATACGCTATTTTAATTGTTAAGGATTTGTTTTGGAAATGGTTCCGACCCATGTTGAACCTGCCTTGTGCGTCCAGGTTTTTTTGCCTGTCCGTTTTTTGGGAAGTCAACTGTTGTTTAATGTAAAGAAGAAAAAAGGGTGCTTTTTTCAAATAGATTATTTCAAAGGGAATAAGGAATATCAACTTGCTATTGATAAGGCGGCCTCAATAATCAAGGCGTCCTTGTTGTTTTTGGTTCTTTTTTTTTCTTTCATGTTTTGTAAACATAATTACAGAGTCATATAGGCATGTTGCAATAATCTATAATGTGAAAGCTCTGATGCTTGTCACATCACGTTTCACCAGACCTGTTTTTGCACACTTGACCAAAGGAGGTCACTTTACTCACAAGGAATGATTTTTCTGCCTGTGCAAAGCTTCATTTGACATATCCATTCAATACCTCATGATGCAACTACATACTCATATCAGACAGTATTTTAGCTTTTATGAAACTCCATCGGGTTCTACCTCATAGCCAAGAACCTAACAGAAACAGAAGTGTTCTCCGTTTTAAAACACAGCTTTGTTTTAGGGTCTCTGTTTTGCATTTGCCAAACTCTAAGCTGAACATCCTGTCTCAACACAAAGCCTTGTTACTTTTAGACTAATATTCCTTGCTGATTGTATGAACTCTGGACTGTGTCCTTGTCCATCAGTTTCATGGTCAGACGGGATGCAAATTGGGCAAAGAACGAAGGTGCTATATTGGTGTCTGTATAAACTTATTAAGTATGTTGTGTGTTTGCATTGAGAAAGCGTGAGGAGGAGGACAGTGGCTAGAGTACAATAATAGAAAAGCACGATACATTGTGATTTCCACTCTCTTTGTAGCCGAGATCTAGTTTGCTCTTCAGAGCACATTGATGCGGATTCTTCATATCGTCTCTTACCATAGACGGTCACATACAGATGGCCAGAGTGTTTTACAGGTTCTATTCTGTCTATTAATCCACTTGGAGTCGATGATTGATCCATATACACAGTGAAATCATTTGGTGTCTATTCTAATGGAGTTTTGTTTATTTTCAACCTGTAAAACTGTTTAATTTGGTGGCAATGATACTCATTGTGGAAGGCCCTCATTAGCTTAGCACAACAGGATCAGCGCTGCCCTGGATCTGTGCATGGAATTAATATGCAAACAGGAAAAACGAAGGAATATCAGCCATTTTGTTATGGCATTTTTCTGTTCATTATCCACTGGTTTAATCCACTGTTTCTACCCTTTACTTAACAGTCCTGGGTTTTGAGCTGAGAGGATCAAATGAGAAAGCACATAGTCTCATTGATGCATCAGAAATTCAGAGTTTAATGGACAAAGTGTGGTGGATTTTTAGAGAAGCTTGTTATCCAAAGTAAGGGTGTACTTTTTGTAAGTGGAATGCCCGGTATGGTAATTTGGTGACAATTATGTTCTCTTGTATGTATTTAGTTGTTACTGGTTATCTTTTGTGGAATGAAAAACTGAGCTTCTGCTTGTAAAAATTTAAAATATAATTAGAAATGCCCTAGTTAGTGTAAGCCAATTTGACAAGTGGCAGTGGTTGATAGCATTGTCAGGCGTTCTTGCTAAGTGATCATCAAAGCTTGGCTGTCATTGATGTTGTTGCATTCTGCTTGTTTAGCAATTAGCTTCTCTCTCCTGGATCAGCAGTTTGACTAATGTCATTTGTCCACATTTGACAAATATAATTTAACACAAAATAATCCCATAACATGTTAATGTACATATACAGTGCTGTGAAAAAGATATATCCTCTTTACAAATGTTTGAATATTTTTGCTACTGAATTATCAGATCTTCAAATTAATATTAGAAAAGAACAAACAGTGATTTTTTTTTGTATATGCAAATAGGAAAAATATATAGTATAAAGGAACATTTTACGTGGCTTACCACCAAGTTTCCAGCTCTCACAGCCATGCTGTCAGCTGTGTTTATAATGAGCCTAGAGTACCATTGAGTGCATATAGATAGGAATGAGGACCACTGCATTTGGTTGCAATAATGTGCTAGATTTATCACAAAATTACCAAAGTATATGGATGTTGTAACAAACTGTCAAAATGAAGACTATAATTTGTGTTTTGTTATTACTGAGACAAAAACACCTTTGGAAGTACCTGTCAAGACACTTCAAGATTCTTTGAATACTGTGCAGTGTTTTCGATTGCTTAAAGTGGAACATATTGGGAACGCATGGGTCATATCAGATATAATTTTTTTCACTCAGGCTCCTGCTATCTTATTAGCTTTTGGTTCATTAAAGGTCTGATATTATTCAGTGACTAAAATATGCAAATTTCAATTGAAACAAAAATGTTGGCCGTCACTTTCTGCTAGGATTGAAAGGTACTGTAATGGTTTCAAAGAATATAGGGCTACACTATAATTAACAGTCCAGAGCAATTTCTTATTTCGTACTTGGGGATGGGGTTAAGATCAGTAGGAAAGCTTTCTTGTATCCTGTTATCTTTTTGGTTTTACACACAAGCACATAATTCCATAACTACGGTAGGCCAGGAACTTGCCCGCTAGGTTTAGAGAGCAGTGTGGTTAATTTCCACAAGTGGGTGTGGGCAATAGCATTTTCCCCATTTAATGTAGCGCTGCCATTTGCAATGCCAGTATATATATTTTTTTATCAAACCCTTTGTCTTTGATGCATTGTTTTGCTGGGATTCTGTATTGTACAGTTTGCATGTCCACACCTTGTTAAATCTGGTCAACAATGTAGTCTATTTCCACTAAACCTACACAAAGGTTTTATTCTCATATTCATGGTCTTTTTTCAGCAAATGCCATGGATACTGTTTTGTTTACAAACACAAGGACCCTTCTTAGATTTTATGAATTTGGATTCACTGTCTCCATGTCTTTTTCCTGATCTCCACTTGCAGATCAATGAGTCCTTCCTGTTTGTTAGTTTTTTGTGTTTCTCCATCAACATTTGCTTGACAGCGTTGTCCAAAGTCAGCCACAGTCTATTTTCATCTGTATGAATGTCTGCTGGCCTCAGTCTGGGATATGTATGTCGTGTGTTATGTCGTATTTGTGGTTATGCGCTGTCCACGTTTGCAAGTCTCTGTCAAGTCTTACACTCATTTTGAATTTCTCTCCCCAACCAATTCCAGAAGGTAATTGACTTGACCATGTAATATGGTGTTTTCACCGTGTCTCATGTTATTAGAACAGCGCTGACCACTCTTATTGTGCCAGGAGTCAAACCAAAGATGGCCCAATTGATAATCATCCAATGTAAAGGAGGTGGTGGGAGACAAAAAGAGGCATTATTTTCCAGTTTGTTGTTAATTTCAACTGATGTCCTTTTTCAAGCAATGTTAAATCCCACATAGTCTTAAGGTTGTTTGCCAATATGATTTTATAGCATGAACAACATTGATGAAGCCATAAGTATCTAATTTTTTTATTTGTTTGTAATTTTAAAATGCCAATCGTATATAATCTTGACGAAAAAGGCCTAAATCTTCATCTGTGCCTTACTACAAACTATTGGTAGCTTTATATCCCAAACTCTATGGCACTTACAGTAGACTTTTGTTTTGTGCCTGCCTTCAAAATTCAAACAAAAAAATGATTGAGGGGAAGGAATATATATAGATATAACACCTTCAGTTCATGTACTCGAACAAATCCTAAATATATGATAGTACTGTTGATTTTCTGCATTACTTTGGACATTTTTCCAGTGATAATTTATGTGGAAAAGAAAACTCTATGAGGAACTGGCATGGGATTGAGAAGTTCAGCGGTGAAAAGAATCATGTCTGAGAACAAATGGCCATGTTGAGCTCATTATTTTTGCATAATGGTCACTGCATTTGTGTTCAGCCCCCCATTTTGTTGCTATCAGACCCCTTTTGATACTTGTATCCATTGATAATTTTACGGATTGTGTTTATGGTGTTATGATGACTTGCATGGCATCTAAACACAGTCATGGGCTGTTTTGTTCCTCACCAAGGCCATTATGTATCTATACTTTATCCTTTTCGGTTAGCACTGAGGACAATCTAGGACATCTCATTCACTCTGAGAGAGAAGGCAGTACAGCTGCACTCTTTCCCTCTCAAGACTCCTTTTGTAACATCTGGCCAGGGGGACAGCTGTTTGAGAATGAGCTGATTTGAAAAACATGAAATTTGTAGAGCGAAAAATGGCAAGCTTATCATGTTAGCTATATTGCACGTCGCTCACCAGACAATTGTATAGAAATGCTGATGGCAGTTTTTGGAACTCGACAATAGTTTAGTTTTTATCTCATCTGGCATGCACTTAAAAATAACCTGTCTTTGATCCATATAAATTCCAGAGGGGGGGTCTACATATCTTTCTAGTCTCCCCCTTAAGGGACTCAGCTATAATGCCCTCAATTACTTTATCTTTAGGGACCTTTTCCCTTAAATGGTGCTTTTAGACTTGTCAGGTTATTTATTGATTTTTATACACAAGACTATACACATGAATATATACGTATGGGAATGGAGGGGTAATTTGTGTAAATGCTTTTATAAATGTATGTTACTAATGCCACAACACTCACCAACCAACTCAACCTAACACTTATTTGCATTCACTGTTCAGAACTATTCAGAGAAAATGCGAGTGGAGATGCTCCTGGGCCAGAAGTAAACAAAAGGAAGTGTTTACAGGGAGACCGTTGGACTCAGCTACTTTTTTGAATTTGCAGCTTGTCCAATTCGGTTTTTGAAACTGACTAACTTCAGGTAGTTTATGAACACTGATACAAAAATCTGAAAGTCTTCCATAGCTTCTCAACCTTTCTCCACTGTGTAATATCCAAAAGCAATAACCTTTTTAAAGGAAATGTATTGGTATCATTGACCGGAATTTAATTATTGGCCTATCACATCTTCAATAAAAACAGAATTTTAAGGAGCTGTTAAATTGAGTAGGATGTGTGTCAATTGATATTGATTTATTTTTATATATTTTGTGACATCAGACAGGTTGAGTCAAATCCTCATTGGGTGAGAGTGATACTGATCATCCAAAAAGGCATCCAGAGCTAATGGCTGTCAGTTTAAAGCTAAGCATGTGATTCAGTCAAACCCTGTGGCACTGGTTTTAAAGTTGCACCTCCCATCTGTCAATATTGAAGGGGATTTTGGGCTGCACCGCCACATTGGCACTGGCAATGGTTTTCTTACTAAAATCAAGTCAAGGTCTCCCCTTAAGTCCTGAGGCTAGTTGTAGCTGGTCAGTGCTGCTTTAAGTCTGACCTGTTTCCTTGTCTTTGAAGTGAAACTCTTTGCTCTAACATTCTATGGTCTCTGGTAATGTATTTGGTGATATGGCAAAAATAAAGTAGAACTCAGGGTTTATACTAGTATTATAAAGTGGTCAATCTGGGCATACTGTGGGTGTGCATAGAATTCAGTCTACTCTTCAGTTCAGGTGGTGAAACAAATCCTCAGTCAGTTGATTCCCAAACATTCTGCCTCAAGGGTCTCACTGAACCCGTGTTTTTCCGTTCCCCCTCTGCATGCATGTGACAAGCACAGAGCTTCAATGTTAAGGATCAGGGGAGACCTTATAGTTTGGCAAGGTGTCAGTCCACCTTCCTCAAGTCTAAATACAACCTCACAACCCAACTGTGAACCTCAGAACTCTACTGTTTTATATGACTATGAAGTAAATGAAGCTAGCTAGAGCTGATGCTGTAACTATTAACTTGCCATTTATGAATTTATTTTATAGCATGAAATATAAGATATATTTATTCAAATTATATATTTTACTCATAATCATTCTGTGCTGCTTTGTTTTGGTTCTTATGCTTGTATATTGCTTTTTTATGATACAAAGAAATTTCAATATAAAATGCGTTTGTTAAAATAAAGATGCTGATTTGGCACTCTTGTCCAGTGGTTTTCTTGAACTGATGATTGTTGTAGGTGCGGTGAGAAATCTGTTGACAGGTGAATCTGTATTGTTTGTGTTCACATGGCCAGCAGAGGGTGATGTTGTACACAAAATAACCCATTTGACCTTTACAGTGGGTGATTTTGCAGACCAAATCACTGTTTCTCTAACATGCTGTTTTCTGCAATGTGAATGTTGTAGTTATTCATAGGTGGGCCTAGTAATAACATCTACATAATGACTTGTGAACCTTGTAAATAAAACCATAAACTTGTGGCAGCAGCTGTCATCTCTCTGGAACTCCTAAATGTGTGAGGTACTCTGTGTCAACACGGTACCGGAGAAGGGCCACTAACTGGTCCTTGATCTGTCCTCCCTCTCGAATGGATTAAGGGTTCTTATTCTTATTCATCCTTAGATTCATCTTCATCCACACAATACTAATCTAGCCTATATCCCAAACCTGCAGCCTACCCTGTGCTGGTTGGAAGATGGATGTGAGATTGGATTAGTTTCCCTGCATTAGCATGATGTCTGTTTTATAGATTACCAATTTAAAAAAAATGCTGTCTGGATATGGAATATGTTATTTACGCAGTATGTACATAATTTTTAAGTAGAATCACTATGCTACAACATTCCTGTGGACATGTTTGGCTCACCACTTAAGACCCCTGGGCAAAAAACATGGAATGCATATTTAATAATTTGCACTACTGGTATTACCGATACCTTCCAGAATGATTGGACCACTTACAAAACATATACAACAAAGGCTATTTAAGTATTTTTTGCATCTTAAACTAAACATAAGAGATATCCAACCTTTGATATAAAAATATTTAAGAAAAAATAAGTACATTTTCTATCAAAAAGTCTCAATCATTAGCACCCCAAATGTAATAGAATTCTACTTTTTCAATGATAAATATTTCTTATTTTAGTAATTAGATTCTTAAGTGATCATCCATGGCTTCTAATTTTGCATTGGTATATATACAATAGGAGATAAACCACATGCCCTTACACATCTATCAACATCGGAAAAGTAAGAAAGCATAAGAAATCAAGAGACATTGTTGAGGTTCTTTATAAGAATTAGGCATTAGATAATGGGAACCAGTTCAGTGCCTTGTTAAAGTATTGAAACCCCTGAACACTTCATATCACGTCATATTACTAGATTACAAATGGTACGTTCAAATTTTTTTCTTAATTATATTTTATTTTAAAACAAACAACAAAATCAATTATCGCAAGGTGACATTGGTGTAATGCTTGGGAAATGCTTGTTAGAAAATTTATAAAATGTAATATTAGTATTTAGCACCCCCAGAATATATAGTAGACCCACCTCTTGCCAATTCCAAGAGGTGATTGACTTGAAGTAATTATAGCTTTGCACACAATTTCGGAGGGATTTTGGCCCATTCTTATTGGGACATTTGGACCAGGATGTTCAGTTTGATTGGACAAGACTTTTGGACTACAATTTTCAAACAGTGCCCCAAATTCTCAATGCAATTGAGACCTGGTCTCTGATTGTGTCACATTCACATTCTCCTTGATCTTGAATCATACCTGTGTTGCTTTAGTCATGTGCTAGGGATCACTGTCCTGCTGAAAAGTAAAGCTTGAAGCAGGTTATTTTGCAGTATAACCCAATATTTTGCTCCTACCAACATAACTAAATGCTTGCTGATAAGAAGCATCCCCACAGCATGTTGCCACCACCTTAGTCCACTTAAGAGATATTTATTTGGCATGGGTATTGTTAGCACTTTGAGTTTTTTGCATCATCTTGATCTTGGTCTTATTGCTTACATTGCAGGTTAACTCTCATGTTTCAGATGGTACTTTTTCAATGACAGCTTCTTTCTTCCCACCCTCCAATACAGTCCAGTTTATTGATTATCTATTTATATTATTGATCGGTGCATCGTTATGCCACTCCGAACCACTGAACTCTGGAATTCCTTCAATGTGATGGTTCTCTCTGTGCCTTCTCTCATGGGTGTCCTTGCTTGAGTTTTGGGGCATATCATCTTTTTGTGTCTCTGTTGTGTGATGCAGCTTCCAGATCTTGATTATCTAAATGTTCTCATTGGAATATGCAAACACTTTGATATTATTTTGTACCCTTTTACTGATCTTCAAATATGTATTCATCTATAACTTCTGTAAGATGGTCTTTGGTCTTCATTTTCCTTCAGATGCATAGCCTGACCAATGATGAGTTTTATAGCCAGAAAATGTGACAGCAACTTGATTCACAGGTGGTGGCGGCTAATGGTAAGTTAACTGTCCTTATTAGGAGAATTTATTTAACTTGTGTTAATTGGGAGCAGGGGTTCCACAGCATATGGATTGAACTTATTTTAACCCACATTAATAAGACCTCACATTCATAGGACCATACCGATTTGAGGCAACAGCACACCTTCCATAATGTATAGAAAATGCACACATTCTTACTCAATTTCTAGAGAAAGAAGCAAGAAAACAGCCATGCAAGTAGATGTGTTTGCTTTTGGAGCAGCATGGAGAAGGAGACACCCTGATTGTTTGTCCAAGTGTTCTGCCTGAGGCTTACATTTTTGCACTTACTATGTCAACATCATCTTGTCTGACTGTGTTCTTATGTCCATGTTCAAGATTTATTGTTTAAATTACAGTTTTCACTAAAATACGGGTACAAAATGTATTGTCAATAGATATTTAATGGAAAGTGTTTGGATTTGGTCGTATCATCATAGTTACTTTCTTCAGGGAGTAAGCCCCTCCTCTGAATTCAGCCCAGTAGACTCCATCTTGGTAGCGACTCCTGTAGTGTCCTCCTCTGTACCATACTCCATTGAGGTTAGAATGGGCACATGCATTGTACCACCAGCCTCCTTTCTGGTAGTGGGCACAGTTACCTGAATGTAAGTAAATATTAGACAACAATGTATAATCTAATCCAAAATGTATTGTGGATGCCATTGTAATGTATTTGAATTGTATTCTGGTGTAAGTGTCAGTTGAGTTAGAACGCTACAGATTTTATCTCACATTTGTGTTTCATATCAACCGGTGTATTGGATGAAAGTGAAAACCTGTAAATTTTAGGAAAGTATGGTTTGGTTTTAGTCAAATGTACCCCTTTTTCTCCAAAGGATTTGATGTCCAATTATTACTTACAAACTTGTCTTACTACAGCAAATTACAACGGGCTTAGAATAGATGAAGATTGGGACGTGCGTCTTCCCAGTTTTAATCCATTTACATGCTGTTCTGCTTCTTTTCACACAGCTTGCTCACCTAAGTTAGTGGAATAAGTGTGTCATAGTAAATACTAATTCAACTAACAACTTCAGTTGAGCTTGCAGGTTCCTGCCCCACGAAGGGAGTCGCTATGTTAGTTAGTTCTGTAGTGACTGAGTGAGAGTGTGTCATACAGTTTGATGTTGACTTTACCTGAGTACACATCGTGGTCTCTGTCCAGTGTTGTGAACTGTTTGCCGTTGTGCCAAGTAAGGGAGTCTCCAGCATTGCCATGGTAACGGCCCACCCTGAGTTTGTAGAAGTCTGCCTCTGCCTCCACTCTAAAGCTAGCATATTCTGCAAACACCTTTCTGCCGGACCAGTCTTCCAAAGTCACTAGCAGTTTGTAGTTCCCTTGGTTGGTCAACCAGTAGATGTTCTCCAGGCCAAGCCAGTACTCTCCATCAATGTTCCCAAAACCTTGCTATGGGAGACAAAAGAGAATGCATTCAATATAGTTATCATTATGGATTTTATCTGGTACCTTCATGTGAACGATTGATCTTGTCCAGGGGATTATTCTTTATCCATCATCCATCAGCATGGGAAAGGCCAGAAAACACAAATTGAGACAGACATTTGTTGACCACAAATCAGGTGATGTGGTGAACCTGCTTGGAAGATGACTCATATTTTGCTCCAAAGCAAATGGCAGAAACATTTTCAAAGATCACAGTTGGAGAATTGCTGTTGGTTACATGTTGGGGTAATCCAGTTAAAAATAACTATTAAACAAGTTTTTGGAAGGGTTTCTGTACTGTCACCAAACCACAAAAATAAACACCTGTAATTTGTTAAATGTCATTAGAATGTTCTATGGTTTGACTAAATGTTCTATGGGTTGACTAAATGAGAACAAGCACCTGACATGAGTTTGGTGTAAAAGAAAATAAACACAGTTGGCATGTTGTAGTGATTTACTTCCAAAGCCCTTGCATCCTTGATGCATTTTAGACCAAAATATGTCTGTCTTTGCCAAGAGGCTAAAACTGGGTCATCTTGGAACTTCCAGCAGGACTAAGATCCAAAGCATACCTTCAAATCCAGATGTGAAGGTCTCCTGACCTAAATCCTACCAAAGTTGACTGGGTCTCTATAGAATATACCCATGTGAACAAGATATTACACATACAGCCCAAAATGCCAGTTAAATTCTTTTTTCTGTAATTTGCTAATCTTTTACTTTTAAACATCTGCATTTAGTTAAAATGTTGTTTTAAATCAAAATGTGACCTTGTTGTACTTCAGTGTCTGTGAACAAAATGTCTTTGCACCTTTTAAAATATTGGTTCAAACTCAAATTGTAATATTATAGATGGTCATTCCTCGCATCCCCTGTGCAATCGATTACAGACTATTCACCTACCTTGTAAGTGTCCCAGTTCCTAAAGAAGTTGACGGAGCCATCCAGCCTCTTCTGAATGACAGTCCAGCCTCCAGGATCACTTCTCTGGTCACACCAGACCTGCATCAATCT
Source organism: Esox niger (assembly GCA_016801105.1). Lineage (NCBI taxonomy): Eukaryota > Metazoa > Chordata > Actinopteri > Esociformes > Esocidae > Esox > Esox niger. The sequence continues at coordinate 32,103 of JACXGJ010005000.1, forward strand.
GTTGCCATTTTCTGGCTTCACCAAGTATATCCCACTTGCAATGTGACCATTTTCCAGGGCCTGCAGGCAGTCCATCCATGGCCCTGCATCATACAAGAAACAGAAACCTAGGTGTGACTTTTTTTTTGATGTGTGTCATCCAGTTGTGGTCAATATCATACATTTTATGACATGTTACAAACTGAACTATGAAAACTTGGCATACAATTCTTTGTTTTATTTTTTGACTATTCAATCTGATTAGAATATGTTGTACAAAATGGATTTCATAAACTGTCGGTGTGAAATCAAGTGATATTATACAAATTACATTAGTGTGAGTAATTTGGTCATTTCTATACTTTTTGGGGCTGCATTAAACACAAACCCCAAAGATTATGGAAACCTCACCCAAGAAGGGAGTCCTGTAAGGTAGAATGGAGAATGGGAAGAATATACACCGATCAGCCATAACATCATGACCACTGACGGGTGAAGTGAATAGCACTGACAATCCCGTTATCATGGCACGTGTCAATGGGTGGGAAATATTAGGCCGCATGTAAACATTCTGTCCTCAAAGTTGATGTGTTAGAAGCAGGAAAAATGGGCAATCATAAGGATCTGAGTGACCTTGACAAGGGCCAAACAGGGTTATGGACAGCCAAAGACCATTGATGCAGTTGGGGAGCGAAGGCTGGTCTGTGTGGTCCGATCCAACAGGTAAGCTACTGTAGCTAAAACTGCTGACAATGTTAATGCTTGTACTAATAGAAAGGTGTCTGAACACGCAGTGCGTAGCTGCAGACCAATCAGGGTGCCCATGCTGACCCCGGTCCACTGCCGAAAGCACCTACAATGGGCACATGATCATCAGAACTGGACCACAGAGTAATGGAAGAAGGTGGCCTGGTCTGATGAATTACATTTTCTTGTGCATCACATGGATGAGTGCGTGTGTGTGTCACTTGCCTGGAGAACACATGGCAACAGGATGTGCTATGGGAAGAAGGCAAGTGGGATGCTTTGGGTAATGTTCAGCTGGGAAACCTTGGGTCCTGCCATTCATGTGGATGTTACTTTGACACAAACCACCTACCTGAGCGTTGTTGCAGACCATGTGCACCCTTTCAGGCAACGGTATGCCATGAAGGCATTGGCCTCTTTCAGCAGGATAAAGTGCCATGCCACAAAAATGGTCCAGGAATGTTTTCAGGACCACAACAACAAGTTCAAGGTGTTGACTTGGCCTCCAAATTCCCATCCATGGAGACCCCACGTCGCAACTTACAGGACTTGAAGGATCTGCTGATACAACAGCACACCTTCAGAGGTCTAATGGAGTCCATGCCTCGGGCTGTTTGGATGGCAAATGGGGGTGGTGGTCTTAATGTTATGGCTGATTGGTGTATATAGAGCGACAGAATAAAATGATAGAGGTCCGGCCAAAGTCTGTATTCAAAACAACATTGAAAATCTGTCAGGTGATCACAGTTCACTGATGTTCCCTGCATCTGAATGGAAGCAAGGGTGACATTGCCCAAAGACAGTTGTGCTAAATGAATAGAGGCACACCCAAGAAGAAGAATTTTGGTACACCTACACTTAAATCTCAAAATCGAATTGCTAAATGATCTGCGTAAAAACCATAGTTAAGATAAATTCAATAGCTTAGTAGGTATCACAAAATATGGGCACAGACTTTAGCCTAAAGCAGTGGGCTTATAGCCCATGGTGCTTTGAGACCCAAAAGCATATCCCTCCAACCTCCCCAACAGAATTTGTCAAATGTGGTACAACTGAGAACACATCATTAATATTTAAAATATGAATAAATTATCCTCTTCACTTATGTGTGTATTATATTTTGGCAGCTAATAGTTTTTTGACAGCTCCTCTTTACATGGCTTCATGAATATGAATATATTGGCTTTTAGATAACATCAGCTCTGTTCTCAGAGAATGGGGCATAGACTGTTTGATGAGAGCTTCAAGGACATGCCAGCTTCTCTTTTAACACTTAATTCCGTACGTAGATGTAACTTGTGTCCAAGGGACATCAATTTCAAAGGGTAAATACTGGCTGCTAGATGAATCAGAGAGACTTACCAGAAGGTTTGTCAGTGGTGTAAGGGCTGCCTGTGCCGCTAGGCATAGTAGGAAGGGTAGGGTGCAAAGACTTCTGGTCACTCTGGATCTCGTTGGTGATTTGGTTGGTGAGACGTGGGTAAGTGGGAGGTTGGTAAGGCTTGTTGATGGGCGGTGATGGTGAAGGTAGGGGCTGAGGCCGGGGTATGGGGACGGGGCGAGGTGGACCGATTGGCTGACCCTGGCACTGCTCCTCCAGTAGGTGAATTAGGAGCGACTGGTTGTTAGCTAGAGAGGTTAGATGCTGGTACTTGTGCTCCAGGTCCTTGTAGCAGTTGGCAAGCTGCTGCATCTCAGAGGTCTGATTCAGAATGCGGTTCTCCATCTGTGAGAGCTCCAGGGCATTGTCCCTCTTTCGAATGATCTCATGGAGCAGCTGCATGTAGAGCTGGGTCACCCTGGAGTTCATGTTCCTGCTCTCCTTTCTCAGCAGCTTCATCTCATTTACGATTCCTCCATCCACCACCACCAGCTGCTGCAGTGTCTCGATCTGCCTCTTCTGCCTCTGCAGCTCCCCGTTCAGCAGCTCCAGCTCTTGCTTGTTGATGAGGTTCTCCGGCACTAGGTCTGACTCCTCGCGGTTCACACAAATGGCTCCTGTCACCCTTTGCTGGGGAACAATGAAGGTATATGAACACTGGTCATGTCGCTGCGGGCCGGTGGAGGCCCTTCTGCTCCTCTGACCAGCATACAGGAACTCACTCCTCAGGATATCCTCACTGCTCTCAAACCTTTCTCTGCCCAGGGTGTTGCTCTTCTGAGGGTTTCCGTGGGGCCGCTGGGCTCCATAGACCAGTCCATACAGCAAGAACAACAGCACCGCTGCAAGGACCTCCATCAGTCTAGCAGGGGGACACACTGGCACACACCTTAGGAGGCAGAGGGATATACAATAGTAGAAGGATATGAGGAGTGAGCAAGGAAGGCCATTGCTTTGGCACGAATAGCGTAATTAATATGTTAAATAATAATGACTTATCAGCGGCATCTGTGGTCAGCTATCTAATACAAATGATCTCGTACAGCCCAGTTTATGCATACAGTTTTTCTAAGTCATTGTATATAATTGAGACTAATATTTACTTATTGGGTGTAGCATTTCTCTAGTGAGAAGGTGTTGTTATGTAAGGTGCTGTCAGTTTGGTAGTAATGTGTCATCCAAGGATCTGTACAGGCTGAGAAAAAGAAGATGCTGATCAAGACAAAATCTGTAACAATCTGATTTTTGCATTTCGCTCAGTGAGTGAGTGTTACTATTCCATCTTACTATAATTAAATAGTGGACATCTCCAAAGTAGATGGGATTCAACCAATGGCCCAAGCTGGCATAACTGGCTGTTGTAGAGGTAAAAATCCTGGCTTGCTTGTTTAGTCCACTAAAGCACGACTTCAATGGGAGCCTTCACAGCTCCAATGATTGACCTTAGTAAAGCCTCTTCAGTCCCGACCCTGAGGGGCCAGGCAGGTACACCTCAGAAAGCAGCCCTGTCCTTTCATTCCAGAGCTCAGCAGAGTCTCCAGGGCTGACTGGGTGTTCCACTGAGGGTTACAAAAGATTTCCCTCGATAAAAGACCTTTCCTGATAAGTATGCTGTAACTTCGTATTTTATAAAATAGACTGTAACACCATTCTCTATGTCCCTGAACAACTGAACATAATATACTCATATCAATCCCTTGACCATTTTTCGAATTTTATTTTACAATACAAAATGTACTTCTGCTGTAGGGTGGACAGCATATCATTCAGTGTGGTGCCAGTTGTGTACAGGACAGTGTCATAGGCATGAAGGTGGATAAGAAGGTTACCCACTGCAAGTACATCATTATTACTATACACTAAGAAACAGGGTCAATCAAAGAATCAAATCTTGAGAACCAAACATAGATACTTCCAGAGGTGTGGACAGACAGCAGGTCTGCAGATCTGACACACTGCACGTGGTTAGAGCAATTGTTTTCAAACCAGACCAGACAATCCTCTGAGATCTCCAGTTTGCTGAGTTAATTGAATAAGATGTGATGGGTGACAAAGTCAATCACTTTAACCAAGTTAATAAAAATAGCCTCTTGTGCAGGTCCAGATTTAACAACTTCTACTGCACCTTGATCATCAGTATTGAATACAGGGAAAAATGGAGGGTGGGAGGATTTCTCTAAAAAATATGTTCCTTTCTTTTTGACACAACCTATAGCTTTTCACTGTAGTGCACTTTGCTGTTTTTGCTTGACACAGTTAAGCCCTTTTAATAGAAAAGCTGGGCAGCAGTTGAAGGGGATGTAGTGTTATTTGAAGCTTTGAGGGGATACCATTGAGTCCAGAGGAGAATGTGACTCCTGTGTAAGGATAACAAGGGCCTACACCCCTGTTGCTCCTTAATTGAAAGCTGCTGCAGATTAGATTACAGAGGAGCCCTGTGCTACACCTCCCTATGGACAAGCCTTTCTGATCTTCAACCTCTAGAGTGGGGGGCAAGGTACTGACCAGACGCATGGCTGCTGGTCTGGTTCTGGTGGGTCTGTTCAGTAGTTACTGTTAGAGGTCTGACCCAAAGACACGCATGATAGCCTGATATCCAGACAGCCTTCAGAATCAGAGGGGATAACACTTTTGTTTTTGCCTTGCTATTCTGGGCATGAGGCCAGCACATTAGGTTGCAAAGATGGATGAAACATTTTTGAACTGTCCAAGAACAAGACCTTTGCCGATCTCTGGCTGGTATGAGGAAAATTAGAGTTGAAGATGTGAAAGAGATTAAGACATGGAGTGGGCAAGACAGGCAGATACTGATTTACTCACCTTTTTGAAATCACATAGGTATAATAATAAAAAAAATAATATAGGTTGGGAAAACTCTAAAACAAATGTAAAGATCTATATTGTAACTGAATATCTATATGCTCTCACGATGATTAACATCTGTTTTTAACCACATGTAAAAGATCAAAAGAAGCTGTGGTTTTGGTTTTATTCTGATTTTACTGAATCTCTCCTCTGGAACCAGTAGTTGGTTCACATTTGGTTAATCTGGTCTCCACAAACCAGAGGTGGTATCATATCATTACAGCAGATGCAGATTGACACAGAGAAGATGGTGAATGTTGATATAATTATATTATCTAAACAAACAAATCCCTTAAGATTCATCAAGATTAATTAAGAAAAGCAACACAGATTACTTCCATGATAGGCTGTGAGAAAGAACAGGTCTGAAAGAAATGCCCCAGACCCTCAGAGTAATGGGCTGGAAATGCTGTAGTTTCCCTCTCTGGAATATAAGTGCTGTGTCTGAGAGGAACAGTGCACCAGCCACTCATGGATGCTGAGAAAACCATAATATTACGCATGCGTTCAGACAGGAGTTTCACAGCCAGGCTTCCAACCCCCTTAAACCTGGAAGAAAATGGCTGCGTTGTTGTCAGGAATTGTCTGTTCAGATAACACACAGCCTGAGACAACAACTAAACCTCTACATCACAGCTATGCAGTGACATCAGACTAACTGACCTTGTTGCTGTTGTGGCATCATACCTACTGACTGCACTGTCGCTAGAGATGAAAATGTTTAACTGGTGCTAAATAGCTTCATATATTGTTGGGTACTTCAGGATCTCGGTCATCACTGTGTCAACACTCAGGCCATAAAGGTTCAAACATGTTCACTAACAGGACAATGTTCCTATAGGCAAAAGACTGACATCATATGGATGTTACATCCCTTGATGTTGACAGTGTTCCTGATTAGGACTGTCTAATTAGGATGTTCTTACTAGTTAGGGCTTCTATCGAAGTCACAGGTTTAATAGTGCTTTATGAAATGATCAGTGTTTTTTTCCAAAGGGTGTGAAATGCGATGCTTTATGCAGGGCAGTGTGGCTGCGTGCAGCTAACTGTGCTGGTGTTTTTGTTCGTGATCAACATAATAATCAGTAGCTAAACGGAGTGGTACAGCAGGCCCACTTAATGTATTTTGCACAAGAGCCCTTCATTTCAAAATGAGCACAGAAATTCCTCACATTCTTAGTCACCTCATTAGAGTAAGCTTCCATAGACAAACAGACAGATAGGCGGACAGACAGCCAGTTGTGTAGAGAAAGAGAGGCGGAAATAGAAACCCCTTCTCTCTGCCGCAGATATGCTGTAGCTAGACGTCACTTCTGCCTAGTCCCTATCACAGCTCAGCTAGTCGTACAAGCGCCTTAAGATTTGTTATCTCAACTACCGCCACACACATACACATGTTTATTGTTAATTATAAATGCAACATCTCCCAACCTACTGCTCTGTACAAAATGTGGTACCTGTACATTAAGACTAATTGTAGTGAGCCATGAGAGTGGTGGTGCATTTCATGTCATACAATATCTCTTGGATCAAATGCTGGTTTACTTTAAACATGGCAATATGGGTTATTATATAATTTTATGTGACCCCATTCTTTCCTCAAGCATGTAATCCTGGTTTGCCCATAACATTACACTGTAGACGTAATTAACCCCAGCTACAGCTACCTGCTCAGTCTGTCGCTGATGGAAAACAGCTCTCCACAGCGCAGAGCCGTTCTGGTGATTATTCAGTTGGATGTCTTACTTTGACTCTTTGTCATAATGTGTGTTGTGGTGTAGTGTGCCAAGTGAGAGGTTTGAGGCAATCTCTCCATATATTTCTGTAAACGTACCCTAAAAAGTTGCAAAATGCTTACATCATGTTGTGGTTTGTTTTCGGATCATTCTTATTTCTATTTAGTGGCACATAGAAGTTTCAGCTTTTTGGGTTTTTCAGTGTGTGAATTTGCATATTTCAATCAAGACAGCTTTTACCAGTGGCAACACATGCTTCTAATTTCAGAAACCCAGTTCTTCAGTTTTTTGTTTTTTATAGCCAATATACACATAAAAATTAACAAAATAAATCGATTACAGAGTATAAAACACATGCAAACTTGCATGGTTGGGTGTGCTGGCAGGGCAACCAAAGACATCAGCCAGATGGCCTTTCATTAATCACCTGTGGTTCTTCTCTCACAATGAATTAACATGCCAATTCATGTAATAGCTTGCCACTAATGACACTTGGCACAGCCATTCATCATATATGGGGTCTCTCTCACGACAACAAACCGAAAAATCAAATAGTCATTGTGCAATTTTTTTTGTGTGAACCCAGTTTATACTCTTTAAATGGTTTAAATATACAGGTTTTAATGCACCAACAAACTTTTAGGGGAGAGCGTGATTTTACAGAACAGCCCTTTACTTCCTGGTGTAACATCCTGAGGTAGGAAAAATCTGTACCCACTACTCTTGTATGCAATGGAGAATATAATGAAACTTAACTGTATGAATATGTACAGTTATGTATTGATTGTGTAATGTGAACACTACCAATGATGGAGTAAATGGTTAAATTATCATCTATGCTGGAAAATTGTCTAAACTGCAAATGTATTAAGCCATATAAAGCCATTCTTGGACCATTGACAACAAAATAATTTGGCACTGACAAGCTAAGCTTCAAACAGTTTAGCAGAAATCCCTGGCAAAAGCTGCATTCAATTTTACAAAGGGATTATCTACCAAAATCAACAGAGAATATGTGAGCCATTCGTTAAGTAAAGAACTAAGTTTGTAACTTAAAATTAAATGAATGTGACTTGCAGGATTTTTTGTGATTAATTAATAAACAAGCCATGCATTATTAATGCATGTACACATTAAATACAGTCAAAGGCCACTGATAATTACACTCTACCAGGTAGTTGTAGACGCTAGCTTATTATTCCTTCAGTTTCTTTGCTGTCCTCGCAATTTTGATTGAAGTGTCCCCTTCAAGAAAAGTAATCGCTGTGTGAAAGCGGCCTGGGTCTGTCTCCTTCTGTCAGGATCACTTTTCACTTGTCCCTCGAGTCCGTCCTCCCACTTAAAAATGAACTGTGGTTTTAAGCTTATTGTTAAAACCCTTTTATTAGAAGCAGGAGCTGGACTTGCTGAGAAGTCCTTTGTACTGTCAACATGGAGCAACAATTAAAAACAACTCAAAAAACCTGTCAAATAGACTAAATCCACATATGTCAGCAGATACCTCAAAGCCAGTAAGAGAATAGGAAGTAAAAGGACAGCATGGTCTGTGGGCTGTCTATCACTTCTGTCGCAAAACTCACAGGAAAGCGTTTCTCTTCTTCCCCTTTAACTCCTCTTTACTTTCTCCCCTTCCCACTATCTCACTCTTCTGATTTATCCTTTGCGCTTTCTCTCTCTCTCTTTCTCTCTCAGTGCATTTACTAAACGAAAAATGCTCTGGCACAATTTGTGAGGAAGCTGACATACACACACACACACACACACACACATTTCACTCTAGTTCTCCCTCCTACTTTTCAGGGCATCCACCACTAGTTCTGTGATTGGCTGTCATTTGTAACAGCAGAGTGATAATGTCACAGGAATCAGTGCCTAAGATCTATTGTCATTAAAGTATGCTGCAGAAAAAGTATTTCTTTTGTGTAAACTTACATAAATCATCCACTCTAGATGCTCTCGAGGCATTACCTTCCGATTTGGGGCGTTACCTTCCGATGTGGGGCGTTACCATCCGATGTGGGGCGTTACCTTCCGATGTGGGGCGTTACCTTCCGATGTGGGGCGTTACCTTCTGATGTGGTGCGTCACCTTCTGATGTGGGGTAATGTGGGGATATTAGATCACAGGAGCTCCTCAGAGTTTTGCTAAGGTGCTACACTTGTTCAAACAACTATATGCTGAAAACCCTTGATGTTAAAAGATTTTCATGAAAAAGCATCATTCCAGATTTCTGAAGTGAAGACTATGACATTTTGTTTGTAGTTTACATATAAACACATTTCTAGACATTTCTTCATAATTTGAAATTACTTAAATGTTTGAAACATAACATTAATTGTATAGTGAACCTTGAAACATAGGGTCCTGTCTAGTTAAATTATTAACCTTATAACTTTGTATGACTTTTCCCCGCCATAGCAGTTATTGTCTAAAATGCAGCGTAGCCGGAGGAAGACCAGTTGCATTAGGCAATGCTGTATTAGTCTCTGTGCTCTGCATTACTTTCTTAATGGGAGAATTGGTTTGTCTTATTGTAGAATGTGAATGAGGCAGAGATATATTACACTGTAGGGTTCATTTTTGAGACTTCAATTAATTAAGTTTGAAAGCAGTTGCAGCTATGAAAGTTATAGCCAAAAAAGAATTTGTTTCGGAAAATGTAATTACACATTTTTCTCTCAAATTCTGTCTTTCTGAACATTTGATTTGATGAATCACAGAAAAAAATGAGAGTTACCTGGACCTATAAAAAATAAACATTTTCCATAAACTCAAATTGTTATATTCATAAAAGAAGATAATGCTATAACACCACCTCGAAGTTCTGAGAGTCAACTTTCAAAATAAATCATGTCTGCAGTGAAAACACTCACACACACACACACACACACACACACACTCAGACACACTCACACACACACTCACACACACTCACACACACACACACACACTCTCACACACACACACACACACACACACACACACAC